>PVJA010018501.1:0-39862 GCA_004027025.1 Myocastor coypus | reverse complement strand
TTTGTCTTTTTGAGACAGGGTCTCATTATGCAGTTCAGACTGGCCTTGAGCTCACTTTTGTAGCCCAGGCTGGTCTCAAACTCACACTGATCCTCCTGCCTCAGCCTCCCAAGTGCTGGGATTACAGGCGTGAGCCACCACACCCGGCTTTTCCACCTTTAAGCACAGGGCGAGAGACGGAATCCACCCACGGCTCCCCGTCGTCCCACACGCGCCTTGGCCTCTGGTTCAGAGTTGGGCAGGAGGCACGTGAGCCACATCTGGTCCTCTGCTCTGCCCGGGGGTCTGCTCTGTGCCAGCACCATGCAGTTTTCTGATGGGACTCTGTAACGTCACTGACCTGAGGTACGGGGCCAGGGACCAGGCCCCAGGCCAGCTCCTTTGGGTCAGGGTCGTTGACTCCTGTGTCACTCCATGAACTTTACATTTGCCTTTCCTAGTTCCATGAGGCAGGTTGTTGGCATCTGAAGACCATGCAGCAAGCTTTGCTAGCATGGCCATTCCAACAGTGTCAGCTCTTCGGGGCCTGGAAGAGATGCTCACACCTTCTGGTGTGCTTGTCGACCTCTTCCATGAAGTCCTGTAGTTTGCACTGCATGGCTCCCTCACCTCCTTAGGAAGATTCTTAGGTGCTTTTTGTTTGTTTGTTTGTTTGTTTTGCAGGACCAGGGGATTGAACTTAGTACCTTGTACTTGACAGGCAAGCACTTATTCCACTGAGCTATCGCCCCAGCCCCTACATTTTTAAATCTGTTGTAGATAGACCTGTTTTCCCGGTTTCTTCTCAGCAGGCCCACTGCTGGCTCACAGGAGCGCCACTCCTTTCTAGGCGCTGATTGGTTCCCACACTGCGCTGGAACCTTTGTTACCTTCCATAGAGTCCTGGTCCCATGAGTGCTGCATCACACCCTCTGCAAACGGTAGCACTCTGGCTTCTCAGCTCCTGTTGATGGCCCTCAGCTCCCTTTCCTGGCCGGGTCCCCCCTTGAAGGTTTCACGCTGTGAACTGGGCGTCAAGTGTGGCACTTCTTCCCTGTGGCCCTGGGGGCTGTGCTGCTGCCTGTCTCTGCACCCGGGGAGGCACAGTTGTGCGCTGGCGAGGTGGGGCCGCTCCCCGTTGGAGGGAAGGCCCTTTGCTTCCTGTCCTTAGCATGGTGGGGGTGAGGGTGGTCTTTAGGAAAAGCACAGCACAGGGACATCACCACATTACATGCTGGTGGTGGCCCTAGACAGGTCTCCTGACCCTCCTCACCCATTTCCCTGTCAGTGAGCAAAGCGATACATTCTTCAAAGTCATCCTCTACAACTGCACCCGGAGGCCCATGACCCTGCGCATGGTGGGCCCAGAGTTGTCTTTACACCCTTCCTCTCAGCCTGCAGCTTCTCCCTGAATCTGGGTATTCCAGTCTGGCCTCCACACACACGCCCGTCACCCTGGCCAGGCTGCTCTCCCTCACCATCTCCTGGGTGCCCTGGGGTACGGCTGTGTTTTCTCCTGTCACACCTGGGTCACCCAAGAAGCCACTGTATCCTGGAGGCCACCTGCTCCCTGGGCCTTGATACCTGGGGGACCCTGGTGCTACTGCTCAAAAGCTGACCAAGGCAGCCCCCACCGTGCCCTCTGGGCACCCCGGGCATCCAGAGCACCTCCAGCTTCCTCCAGGGCACAAGTGTGCTGTAGACATCAGCGACCAGGCCTGCTGGGCTGTGACTCCTCTCCTCAAGCCACGCCGTGGCCCAGGCAAGCCCAGCTCTTGTGCCTCATCCTGCTTTGTGCCCTGTGGTTAGTCTTGCTTGTGCTCTGTGGACTCCAGGAGGTCTCAACAGTAGCTGTGGCCACATTCCCACACCGTCAGCCCAGATGTGGCCAGGACACGGGGCAGAGGGGTGACAGACTCACTCGCGTCCGACTGAGCAGGAGGAATGGGGCCTTGACAGCCGCAGAAGGTTCTAGAAAGGCTCGGATGCACTGCCACCCCAGGTGCTGTCTATAGGCCTTGTCCTGCATGCCTGGCTGAGCAGGTGAGGAGGTGGCTCTGAAGCGACAAGGACCTAGCTGAGGAGATGGCAGGGGTATAGTGAGAGCCGTGAGACGGGCTGGTGCAGGGCTGGTCTGGCGCGGAGGCTGCTGTGCTCATGAGCAGGCCCTGTACTGGGCAGAGGTGGTGACGGGGCCCTGCCTCAGCTGGAGCTCCCTTCTGCTGGGACTTGATAAAAGATGTCATTAGTCAGATGGAGCAGTGCATGCTGGTAACCCCAGCACTGGGAAGGCTGAGGCAGGAGGAAGGCCGTGAGCTCAAAGCCAGCCTGGACTACTCAGCAAAACCCAGTCTCAAAATTAGAGCAACAAAATAAATTTAATCATATATATTTTAGGAGAATTCCTATCTTTACGTGGAAAATTAGAAAGTTGAACATAATCTTGAGTACATCTATTTAATTCTTTCATTGGTATTGTGTAGCTTTCATCATACAGATTCTCATTTTTGTAAGATTTATATTTTTTCAACCTTTTGATACCGGGAATTGAACTCAGGACCTTGCCTTTGCCAGGCAGGTGCTGCACCTGAGCTACACCCTGGCACCAAGACTTATACTTTGGAAGTTGGTCGGGACGGCCTTCTAGATCCAGCATAGATTTTAGAAATGCTGAGCTGGGATGGAAGGTGCCCATGCAGGGCTCACATCTGCAGTCCTCCTGCCTCCAGGTCGCAGGTGTGTGCGTCACCACGACTCCCTCCTTTGATTCGTGTACGCGCATTACTAGAAGAGACTGAGAAACGTCCCATGACACCTGTAGGTGTCTCGTTCTCATCCTGAGCGTCTAGGCACGTTGAGGCTGATTAGGGGCACACATTTAGCACTGCTGTATCTTCCTGATCACTTGATCTTATAAATACTAAGTTTATCTTTTTATTATTTCCTTAAAGAGTCCATTTTTTCTGATACTAACTACCCCACTTTTAATGTTTATTTACATGGTATAGCTATAGGATATAGCGATTTGATGCCCTAACAGTGTTTCTGGTAAATACTCGTGTAGTGTATGTGTCTATGTATTAGCTGTATTGGAGTCACATGTGTTTGCATTGCTTGATAGCTGGCTTGAAGACCCTGATCTCTTACTTGGAGCACTTGGTTAATCTGCACTTAATGTAGTGCTGACGTATGCGGCTCGCGTCTACCCCTCGCTCCTGTTCCTCCTCGTGGCCCTCCCTTTCCTCTAAGCTTGGCTTGGGGGTTTCTGCTCCTCTAGCTTCCTGGCTGCGTGGAGCTCGTGTGCTGGCCTGGGCCGTTTCCTCTGTCTCACTGTAGATAATGAGCAGCACACACTTCCTTCTACAAGCAGCTCCAGCAGCAGCTCCTGGTCGTGCTGTGTGCTATCGCCATTCGCATTCAGCTGTGAATATTTTCGGGAATTTTCATGTCATCTGGACCCCTGGCTTATTTAGAAGCATGGTAATTATTTCCAAGGGCGGGGAACCTGCTGCTGCAGTAGTCAGGGCTGCGAGGGGAGCAACACAGTACAGACTATAGTCTGTAGGATTGTGACGGTCAGCGAACACAGGACATCTGCCCCCTAAGGCCCCCAAGAACCCAGCCGAGGGCCTGGATCCCAGGGCAGTGTCCTGCAGGAGTCCAGCTGAAGACCTGGGGCATATAAGGATGCCCCTGCTAGCCCAACTGGAGACGGACAGCCCACGCCAATGCCTCACAGCGGGTTTCACGGCTCTGTTCTGAGAAGGCCTGGGGATCCTTGGTGGAAGCTAGAAAGTCTGTGCCAGCGGGATGGAGGCTCTGTGCCACAGGCGAGGGATCTGCTGGAGCCAGGCAGCGACTGTCCACGTAAGAACCACAGCCACCTTCAAGGACAGTCTACGTCAGGAAGGCCAGTGTGGCAGGCTCCTCTGAGAGATCGCAAGAAGTGAGGCTCAGAGGACAGGAGCTCCCCCAAAGAGAGCCACAGTCATTCTCAGACACAGGCTCCAAGCTCCTCCAATGACGAGAACAGCCAAGCCTCCACCAGGAAAACCGGCACAAGGTCCTGCAGGAGCACAGCAGCCCCCGCCCCCGGAGAGCCCACCCACTCCCACTGGTACCCCAGCAGCATGGTTTCATTTATGCAATGTTTTTTCACTTCAATATTTCTTAGCCATATGCCCAAAGTATTCATGTCAACATTAAGCAACATTTTAAAATGAGCGGTTTACATCTTTTGCATTCTTGTCCAGCCTTTACTGCTGCTGGTGCATCTCAGTGTGGGCCAGCCCACCCAAGCCCACAGGCACGCAGCCACAGCACTGCGTGGCCGACGGCACGTCACTGAGCTTGCAGTGCCCACCCTCTATTAGGTTAGCTTTTCCAAAGCTACGTGCCAAGCTGAGACAACCAAGGCAGTTGCCTGTGAACTGAGGCTGCCGGTGCCTCCTTCCAAGCCCACCCCACCCAGCTTAGGGTGCAATGTTCCTGGGACTTGCTTTGTGAGCCAGGGCTTCCGCTCGAGGGAACCCGGGTGAGGACCTCAGAGCTGTCCTAGGTTACCACAGCATTTGCCACATCTGCGGTAGGTTTTGTGTTCCACTTGCCCGGTTTGTCACTGAGAGGAGGGCTCAAGTCCCCTTCCCTCCGGGCATCCTTTGCTCCGCATATGTCCACTTCCTACTGTGGAGGTGGATGCAGAAACCGACCGTGAGGCCTCCTGGGGACACCACCCTCATCCAGCACGGGGTCCTGCTGTCTCTGTAAGTTCCCGTGTCCCAAACCTCCCACTGCAACACTACTGTGTGCACCCAGCAGGTGTCTGTCTGCTCAGCGTCAGATCTGCCTCGTGTAGCCAGCTCCTGGACCTGCCAGGGCAAGGGTGGCCCCACCCGGGGGACACGCCCTCGGCAACCTGACCTCCCACTAGGCCCTGACCCTTCAGGTCTCCTTCCCGCAGCAGGGTGTCCCAGGCCCTCCCTGGAGGATTGGATGTGTTCACCTCAGTTCCCACTCCCACTCAGTGTGCCTTGGGCATGCTTAGTGCCGCCCGAGGTCACCTCCATGCTCTCCTGTGGGCTGCTGCTGGGCTGAGCGAACGCTTCTTCTGCACAGGACGCTTGCGGCTGCACCTGCCCCCGAGCTGGTGGCAGGACCCAGCCTGCTGCGGGCATCGCACCCCCTCTTGCTCCCTACCCTCCCAGGACCAGTGCCCAAGGCCGCTGGCCGGGCCCTCACCCACCCTGTGGCCCTCCTTCCACACCGTCCTCACCAGATAGTGAAGTCCTGACCTCTTGGCCATGCTGAGTTCTGTGCCCTGGCGCAGCCCTGAGAACCCAGGGTGGGACTCAGTGGCTGCTATATCCTCCCCTCCTCTCGTCCCTACGGGTCAGCTCCAGTGCCTGCTGCCCCCCTTGTCCCTACAGGTCACCTCCAGTGAACAGCACCGTGCCCGCCTCAAACAGGCGAGCGGCCTTCAGAAGGTGCTGGAGCAGCTGGCCCGGGCTGAAAGGTACGCGGTCCAGGTGGGGCACACAGGGTGTGCGGGGTAGGGTCCATGCGACCTGCGGATGGGGCCAGCAGACCTCCCACCCGGGCCTCCCCGACTCTGCGGTCAGGACCTTCTGCCACGCCACTCGCCCAGGAGGCAGGACACCTCCTCAGGGGACCTGGAGGGCAAGCGGAGGATGACTACTGGGTGGTGTACACAGCCGGGACTCAGCACCTAGGAGGCTGGGACAGGACGAAGGGAGGACAGTAGTGGCCAAGAGCGGGGAGCAGGGCACCCAGGGCCCAGCGGACCCTGGTGGGGGCAGGGATATGCGGGGGCCCCAGCGTCTGGGTTTTGTCAGGGCGAGGCGTGCGGGCAGATGCCGTGGGTCTCCTCGCTGGGCGGCCATGCCGGACCCAGCTGTGGGGCTCCTCGGGACCGGCGGGGCTCAGGAGGCTCCAGCACCCTACCCCATGCATACTCACTTCCTGGGCTCAGGCACTGGAGCAATGGTGGGCCCCGCAGGAAGGGCTTCTTCCTGTGGCACCGAGAGTGAGTGGGCCCCAGCGCAACAGGCAGTGGGCTCAAGACCTGCCCTTTGGCGGTATGGCCTGGCTTCTGGGGAAGGCCCTGCTCCTCGCCACTTGGCAACAACAGTGCCAGCTCACTGTGGTGTGCGCTGCTCACAGACTCACTGCCAGGAGCAGGGAGCCAGGCTGGGGCGAGGGAGCCTGGGACACTGGCACTGCCCCAGGTGGTTCAGAGGGCCGTACAGGGTCTGGGCACAGGATGCGATAGCCACCAGCACAGAGGCAGGCCAGCCCAGCCCGGCCCGGCCCCTAGTGTCCGTGTCGGGTCGAGCAGGGGTCACTAAGTTCTCCCTGGTCTCTCTCACAGCTCCCTCGACAACGCACCAGTGGCTTCCCTGGCCCTGGACATCCTCCACACTCTGGGCTCCCGGCAGGAAGGCACCTAGGGAGTTCCGCTGAGCCCTACCCTCAGCCACATGCCACTGAAGCCACCACCCCACAGCAGGACTGGACGAAATAAAGCTGGGACAAGGCATGGGTGACAGCATTCTTTCACTGGGTCTGTGAGGCCCTCCTAGAAGGCCAGGTTTGCTGGTCACGGTAAAAATGGCTTCCTTCCGAGGCCAGGCCCTGTGCTGCCACCCTGGGGAAGCCTGCACCTGCCGCCCACCTCACCAGCCTGAACACGGCCAGCCCGCTGTCCCTGGAACCAGCAACGTGCCTCCCTGTCTGGAAGCTTGACGTGCTGCAGGAGCACAGGCCCCTGGGCCTCTCGGAATCTCCGGTGAGGTAGGATGCCAACCCCGCAGGACTCAAAGGTCACTGGCAGCGTGGGCACAGCGGGTGGCAGCTGCGTGAGCAGAGGGTCTTCCTGTCCCTGGGATTGCTGAGCTTGCCATCCACGGGGCTGAGGTGCCTCAGAGCAGCACAGTCCCCGTGTGACCCTGCTTGACCCCCATGAGTAACACTGACCACCATGCCCTGCCCACAAGGGCCCAGCTGGCAGATGTGGCAGCATCCTGACCTCTGCCTGCTACCTCCAGACGCTCACATGGCCCCAGGAGCAGCTCTCCATTTCCAGAGCGTCCCTGCCTGACACCACTGGGTCAGGGTCAGCTCCTGAGGAAGGCCCCCTCCCCCAGCCTGCGGGGCAGCCCTCTGGCCCCAGTGGATACTCACTTGTGTGGCGTGAGAGGTCAGGGGAACTGGGTCTCCTGGCCCAGGAGCAGGAGCTAGGAGCTGCTCAGGAAGGGACTTGGCCCTGTGGTGAGGGCCAAGACAGAACACAGCATGGCTGGTCAGTGGGGACCAGGCAGAGCCTGGGGGCCCCATCCCCGCCTCCCTGCACAGCCTTCAGTGGGGTACCAGTTCTGCTGCCTTCAGTTATGCTTGCGTTGCGGCGGACAGGAAAACAGGAAGTAGGTGCTGTGGGGCTGGACGTGAGGTGCCCAGCTATACTGGTGCAGGACTGGAGTCACCCTGCCTCACACCTGGTGACCTCTGCTGTCCATGTAGACTGTCGCAGGACAGTGTCTACCTTTTGTGGAGGTCTGTCCCCACCAGTCAGGCGTCCTGGGACAGAGGCCCCCACCCACCCACTGGCCCCACACCAGGGAAGATGGGGTTGCAGCCAAGAGCAGCTGCCAAAGCCGGTGAACACGCAGCGCAGCTGAACCCCTTTCTCAGTCACCTGAACAGAAGGCATTACCATGCCCGGTGGGACCTATCAGACCACTGAAGCGCATGTTGCGAGTCTGAACAGGCTATCCTGACCCGAGCAGAGCTGCCTGACCCAGTACCAGGACGGCAGGGGCCGTGGTTGCCACGCCAGAGAAGTGGCCACTCTGCCTGGTGGAGCCTTGGAGGAGGAACTTTCTCCCCAGATGTGGGTGCTAGGTGGAGCCAGCCCGGGCAGGGTCTCCTGCTTCAGGCAGAGCCTTGCACTCTGGGTCCAGCACAACCTGGACCACACAAGGCCACCTTGCTCACTGCCACGTGAGCTGTCCTGCTGTGTGATATCACAGTACAAGGACGCACTGGACACATAGGACCAGGACACTGGCGAATGAATTAAAAGTTTAATTCTGAACCATTTTTATAACCGTAGTTTCTCTTAAGCTTTGTATCACAGCAGGTTACAACGACTTTGGGATAAAAGGCAACTGGTAAACTGTCCAAAACAAGGTTCCAAATAACACCTCTTACTGATTTACCCTACCCATACATATCCCAAATAAAGTTTTTGATCAAAAACATGAAATAGATCCACCTGCTTATTTTAAGCATATTAAAAAGGAAACTAATTGGACCATTTCTATTTGTCTATTTTATACAAAAAGGCTACACAATGTTACACTTTCTTCAGATTACAATTAGAGTGATTATGAATTAGTGTTCTACACCATTACTCAATTCTTAAAAATTAGAAATTGCTGCAGCAGTATTCACTATAACATAACACTACAAGACTTAAAAAACTAACAGTTACTGAAAAAAAGAGAAAATTAAAGAGCTACTTCAAAGCAAGCAAAGTCAGTACCATGACAGATATTTTTTAAAAAACCTTCTCTCAAGCAAGGCTAGGGTTTCATAAATTCCACCTGTGATCCACTCCTGCGCATTCTTCACTTCTCCAGTCACTCCCCAAATCCACTTGGATTGTTACTGCTCGACCGAAAAGGACCAGAACAAAAAGTTTACTTCAAGTGTTCCCATAGGAAACTCCGCGGGGTTAGTGTCAGGCACTTTCTGAGATACCAGCCCACCCTCGAGCCCTCCACCACGCTACAGGCCAATCCCAACCGAGTTCAGACAGCACAGCTGCACAGAGGCTGCTATGAGTGTTAAACAGCACATGGACTTACTGGAGTACAAGCTGCAAAGCTGTGGCATAAAAACATTAAAGTTAACAACTTCCAAACACATGATCACAGAACAACCAGAAATCCAAGAACATTTGAATGTCCTAAGACATCTCCTTTCAAAGCAGAGATCTGTTTTTGTAGCAGATTTACAGATAGGCCCAAGCCGCTCCCACCCTACAACCAAGTCACGCTCAAGTTCTGTAGGCAGAGTAAAAGTTTTTACCCAACTGGCTTTTTTAAACTTCTTACCTAAAGGTTACAGGTCAGTATCGAACCAGGCCAGCTGATTGCTATCACCCGGCGGCAGCCCATCCATGAGGTCCTGGGCATGCCCCAGGTCCGGCAGCCCATCCACCGGGTAGTCGGCACCAGGGTGGTGGCCCCCCATCTCATGCTCCATCATGGGGTCCATGCCCAAGGTGTCCTGGCCATAGCCGCCAGAGTGGAAAGAGCGGTAGCTGGGGTCTGGAAGGCGGACAGCAGGGCAGGCCAGCACAGGAGAGACAGACAGACACAGAGGTCAACATGGAGGCTGGGTCACCCACAGGCGGGCAGCTCTGCCTCCAGCACACTTCTGACCTGGCTAACCCAAGCAGTGACTCAGTGCCAGGCTGCCCAACACGAGCAACAGGGCCCCGTGACCCATGTGGGCTACCCAAGTTGGGGCGGACCGAGTGCAGACCGGCAGTCTGGCAGCTACAAGCCCAGGGCAGCAAGCACTATGAATGCCAGGGCGGCCTCTCTAAAACACTCACAGGAGTGCTCTCAGGGTGACACACTGCTGCTGGGAGCAGCTTCACCTTCACTGCGCAGACCTACCTAGCTCTGCTTTTTGAAAAGCCCCAGTGTCACAGCCCAGTGAGCTCGGAGCTAGGCATTTCCTGGATGCACTCCTGGGGCACATACAGTGCAGACAGGTGCCACAGGCTCTGACCAAAAGGGAGCAAGCGGCCAGGCACACTGGAGTGTGCGGTGCACCTGCCCCTGCTCACATGGCTTGGAGCTCCCGGCTCTAAGGACACTGATGGTGGCTCTGGAGTTCCAGAACTGCCCGTGTGGCTGCAGCCGGCTTCCCCAGATGCGCAGCAGCCCCACTTTCGAGTCTGCTAAAGCTTTAGGAGCTGAGCCTCCCAGGGCTTGGTCAGGAGCGGGAGAACATACCGTCCTGGCGATATCCAAGGGGCTCTCCCTGGGCACCGATATCAAGTCCAAGATCAGCAGTCTGGAGACAGACACAAGGCACAATGAGTCCTCCCCTTGAAGAAGGGGTCAGAAGGGCTGGAAAATTCTAGCACAACACGAAACTTAGGAAATACAAGTCTTTCCAGTGCCACCCTTTGAAGATGACACATTTTCCATGCACAGAATGCTATAAAGTTACTGAGTTCCCCTGGACATGACAGGCTGGGTTCCTACTCTGTGCTAAGCACAGCTCTGGACAAGAGTGAGCTAGCAGTGCCTGGTGGAGGCAGAAGCAGACCGTAGGAGGTGCACATGCAGGCCTAGGGTGCAGGGCAGGATGAGCTCCTGAGGCCACTGAACACTAGCCAGCCAGCACATTCTCCCTGCTGGTGCCCTGAGCTCACCACCACTCTAGCTGCTCAGCACGCACTGTACTCGTGTGACTCAACCACAGATAAAAGGAACTCAGAAGTGCTTTTTAATTCCAATTCAATACCTGTACAGAGGATCAATCCCAAAATCAATCCTATCAGAAATCCACACAGAAAAGTGGAAGAGTGTCAGATCTGTTTTTAAAGCAAAGCAGCAGCTCGCTACTTAACAGATCGCCCTCCGGCTCACTACTTTCAGGGCCCACCGGCCACCTACCTCGTTCCAGGCCATGGGCTCTGTCCGGAAGAGGGAGCTGGTGAGCTCCACGGAGAGCCGCTTCTTGTAGTCCTGCGGCTTGTCCTCAGACATCCGGAAGAGCACAGCTGCCGCATAGGTGGCTGCCAGGAGGAGGCCATGAGCACCAGGCAGCTGGCTGTGCCCATCCCACACCCGACTTGGCCATGCCCCACTCACCCACACCCTCGTTGCGAGAGTGTAGCAGCTCTGTCAGGGGTGCAGTGGCCCCCTCCGCTTCAATGGCCTCCGCAGCCTCCTTGTCCTGAGCGAGCTCACAGAGGACCCCTGCAGCTACTCTTTGGATGTTCTCGATGGGAGAGTAGAGCAGCTGGGGAGGAACCACAGAAGCACCGCTGTTAAACGTGACTGTGCAGGTAGCACAGCGCCCCCTCCCGGCCTCTGTGGCCCTGCCTGTGGCACTGTTCTGCAGCACTCGCAGACAGGCGCCATCCTCAGAGGCCAAGGAAAGGCAAGACTGGCTGGGCCTGTGCTCTCACCAGTATTCTTGAGGCTCTAACCCCAGTAATTCTCCTGACCAAGAAAAACAAGGGACTCTGTCATAAAGTCAGGTTGGACTGTTTCAGCTTCAGAGCTCCTCAGGTCTCAGGGACATGTCAACGCTGGAAGACCCCACTCAAGCCCAACACACCTGCACGAACAACGGAATGGTGTTGAGTCCTCGGATGACAATCCGGTTGTGCACGTCCCGTGCGAGGATGTGCAAAGCGCCCGTACAACCTTCAACGATCTCTTCCATGCGGACTCCCTCCTGCAGAAGCAACGTGATGAGCAGAGTGGTGCGCCACTGAGGCCAGGCCGCACGCCCGGCCCGCCCCATCCTGCAGGCCCCGCCGCGCCTCATTTGGCAATTCCTGCAGCTCCCAGGATGGGCTGAGCCAGTGTGTTCTTCTCGTCACTGCCAAGTAACTCAAAGCTGACTGGGCTGCAGAGACGCAGAACACTTAGTTCCCAGGTGGCTGCCTCCAGCCGAGGGCTTGCCCACCTGCCTGGCTGAGGTGCGCAGGTGGAGAGAACAGCAGACAGGCAGCTGGGGGCGGAGCCAGGCCTTGCTGGCACAGTCCTTGTCCCAGCACAGCGGGCGCCACAGCACTCCCCTGCTCCTAGTCAGTCTCCTAGGCAGCCCGAAGGCAGTGTCACCCTCAGCGGCCAAGCCATTCTGCTGAGTGCACAGGAGAGGGAGCTGCTTTTGCAAAGCATGAAGTACCACTTGTTTTCTATTTTTGGATTTGAGTTTATGAAGTTGTAACTCTGCTACTTTTAGTGGCTTTTATGAGAATACAAAAGCTCCTTTCTTTTTAGTAAAAAGACTTCTGAGGAAAAAAGTACTGCCTGAGATGTACTGAGCCACGTTCCCAAGATGGGGCAGGACCCAAACACAGCCAACAGTGACGCAAGGCCAGGGCAGGACAACTGGCGACCTCCAGCAGGGCACCAAGGAGAGGTGGGTGGCATCTGCTGGCCATGCCTACCCCATGACCCCCCCCCCCCCGCCAGATTTGTTTTCACAAGGCCACCTACCACAAACTGCTGCTGCGTCCCACCCATTGATGTGCGGCGCTGGGTGTCCTGGTGTGCGCGCACAAGCAACTGGACCAGGCGTGGAATAGCACCCTGCTCCCGCAGAGGCGCGTGGTTGGCTGGACAGAGGGCAAGGTTGCGAATCAATCCAACTGTAGCCTGAGGAGAGAATACACAACATGACTGCCCTCTGCCCAATCTCCATGCCCGTACCCAATGACCCCTGTTCGAGGCTCACGACACCCCTCACAGCACGGGGCTGGTCCCTTCTCGGTTCCCTCCACTTGCCTTAATCAGAGGCCAGTGCGATGGCGGGTGCAGAAGCTTCACCACCACTGGAAGGCCATAGTGAAGGCGAACAGCATTCTGGGCCATCTCTGCTTCCTGGTGTCGGCTGGTTAGATGGCGCAGGGCGCAAATGGCTGGCTCAGTGATGTCCTCCCTGTCCCCAGCACGCAGCACAGTGCGCACCAGAGCCTCTATGCCGCCCACCTGGCACACCATCATCTTGTTCTTGTAGTTATTACAAGTGAGGTTAGAGAGGATTCCAGCGGCACAGGTGACCACATTGATGTCATCGGAGCCCAACAACTGGACTAGAGTTCCCAGAAGACCTTCCATGCCTTCCTGTGGGGAAAGGAGCAGGCGCTAGGCCGAGGAACTTGTCTGGCCTTTGTGGCCCAGGCTCGTCTCCTTCTACTCTACCTGCTTGGTTGCGGCATCAGAGAGATTCCTCAACGTCCAAAGACAGTTCTGAACCAGACGCTGGCTCGGGTCTGTCAGGTGCAGTCCTAACGCCTGCATCCCACCTACACAACCAAGAAGTATGGAGGTCAGAGCCAAGAGCAGACCCCAAGTTCTTCCTCCCCAGACATAGCCCCCAACCCAAGGCCAGCTCCCCCCCAACCCCCCAGTTCCTGACTTTGCTCCCTAGTGTGCTGCTGGGTTTCCTTCCAGGTTACCTCACTGATGACACCTAACAGCTACTGCTGTTCTCACCCACAGAGCAGTCTTCCTCATCCCTTCTCTTACTTCTTTGGACCCACTCAATCATTTTGCAAGTATTTATTTAGGACCAGACCCTGTTCTAAGCTGGAGATGCACGAGGATATTAGGATAGCCAGAGGCCAAATGAACATGAAGTTAATAAATGGAAGCCACACCGCATGCTAGACGGCCCCCTCTCCAGATGCCTCCTGGCTGCAGCCCCTCGACTGACCAGGATCTGCCTATGGCAGCTGCAGTATATGAAGTGACAGTCACCAGTGCTCCTCAGAGTGCCCGGAGTCATCACCCACACAGCCACTCTGCCTCAGCAGCGTAGGACTCCAGCCCCTGCGCATGCCCTCACTGGATCCCCATGAACCGGGGACCCATAGGTCCAGCCCGCTGTACATATGCCACTCTCTCCCATGCACCACAGGGCTTGGCCCCAGCCTTCCCTTCCCTGCTCGATGCCATTTCTGTCTGCCCCTGCCCCTGCCCCTGCCCCTGAATTACTGTTCCGTGATCCTTTCAGAAGCATCATGCATCTGTCATTAGCAACATATTACTAAAACCAAGCTTTGCTCCCTTGAGGCTGGGCCACCTAGGAGGCGGGTCCTTCAAAGCACTGCTCTGCCAGGACGCAGCGCCACGACTCAGCAGCTGGCCGAGCCTTCCCCTAGATTCTGTAGTTCAGTTGTGAAGAATCCACTTTCTCCTATAACCCTGGTCCCCAAACCGGAAGGAAATGTATTTTTAGAATAAGCAAAGCAATAGCAAAATAACCTGGGGACATCTTAAAAACAAAATACCTAGGCTTCCATCTAATATATTTTCTGCTATCCATAGACCTTGTCATCTGAAACAATTTATCTTCCTAACACCAAACACCCAAGATCCTGACTGCGTAAGAACTCTGTACTTTTAAAGAAGCACTACAAATATTTCTGGAATCACCTAAGCCGTCATCCTCTTGTTCTCCACAAATCTTATCACACCAGACTACCCTAAACTGATGCCCCACTGACAGTAGCTGGGTCAGGTGACCTATCTATTTGTCCCACAAACTTTCAAATGAATGCCCCAACAGATGGGAAAAGCAGTACATGGACTCCAGGCTCCAGGGCTGTCTGCCCCACCCCCCACCCTGCACTCAGCTTTAGAGGCCAAGGAGATGCTACCAGAAAAGGAGGACAGCAGGTGGCTGGAAGCCCCAGTGCTGACACATACACAGCTGTCAACAACCATGTGCAAGCTGCCTCACTGGAATTATGGGGGGAAAACTCAGAGGAAACAGGGCGAAACCCATCTTCCACATTAAACCATCTACTTGCTGAAAAGTACACCAACACCAGACAATCACGAATGTCTTACAAATTAGAAAACAACCTTACCACACAAACGGCACTTTATTAAAATCTGCCTATATATTCCCAGGTTTGTCAGCAAAAAGCGAAGTGACCTTGGCGTGGTCTCTGATGAACAAAGACTGCCTCCATCACCCCTGAACAGCACCATCCTGTGCTAGCACTGATCCCCTACATGTGTTCTGGCTGGGAACTAGATGTGTCCTACTACACTGCAGGTGCGACCAGGCCACACCACGCCATGCCAGGCACTCACCGGCTTCCACAATGGCTGGCTTGTTACTGGAGCAGACGGAGAGCACCTTCAGCACCCTGCTCGTGGTCCACAGCAGCTTCTCATAGGTGTAAGTCCTCATTATGTTCACTAAAGCCTGGGGTCCACCACTGGCCAGAATAATGAGCTGGGGAGAACGACATGCATTGTCCGTCACGGACCTGAAGCCAGTGCCAAGAGCCAAGCTATTGCCAGCTAGCCACGGAACTGCAGTGTTCCACTGGACTGCGACTCCCAAGAAGATGGCCAATCTGGCCCAAATGCATTCTTCCCATGCCGGCCATGGCAAAGGTGAAGATGGTACGCAACAGCAATGGAAGCAGCATCATAATCAACTCACTGAACAACTTTACCCCAAATCCCTCGTCACTCAGCAGAGCTAACACGAAGAGATGTCCTCTCCTTCCCCCCATATCTCACCCCAGCTCTTGCCCCATCCATCCTCTAGGAAGGAAATCTCGGGCCTGCCCTGCCACGAAATGTATCCCATGAAGACCTGCTCTGCCCACCCTGGAGGTTCCACAGTGGCAAACCGCCCTCCTCTTCTGCTTTTCATTCCAAAAGCTCCCCACGGGGCTCCTCCCACCATGGCCTGTGGCAGAGCCACCTCTGCCCCTGACCCCGCGTAGGCTGGTGAGCTGCACTAGCAGTGCCAGCCACTGCTTCTTGCCCAGCACGAGCACATGGAGATAGCTGGCCTCACTCTTCAGAGGGCCACACAAGGGAGGTGCGCTGCATCAGCTGGAGTCCAGGTTACATCAGGACATGGGCTCTCGGGTGCTGTGGGAACTACGTATCAATTCTTTTACCTTGCTTTCCTGATTGCCGTAAGCTAAAATCTGAAGGCAGTCTGTTGTAATAGCCAAGAATTTGACATTCGTTTTGTTGAGCAATGCCACCATCTTCTGTAGGCCACCAGCTAAACGCACTGCCATTTTAGCTCCTTCTTGGTGTAACAAGAGGTTGTGAAGCGTTGTGATAGCATAGAACAACACTGAATCCACTGGCGAGCTGAGGAGGAGAAAAAGCCTCATGAGACCGTTTCAGCAACTCTGTGCTTCCAGGCTGCCACTGCCCCTGCCACGACCTCTCACCCCAGCATTTTCACAAGCGCAGGAATGCCACCGGACTTGAAGATGGCCAGCAAGCCCTCGCGGTGGTGGGAGAGGTTGTGTAAGGTCCCGGCAGTACAGCGTGCGGTCTCCACGTCATTCGTGTTCTGCATGGTGCGTACAATAGCAGACACCATTTGAGGGGAGCGCATGATGGCATGTCTGGAGGCCTCTTTCTTAGAGAGCTGGTGCACCATCACTGCAGCCTTGTTGACCACCACCTGTGACGTAATCAGAGACACCAGCAGTTTCACACGCGGTCTTGGGGTCCACCCTTCCAATGTGCTTCCACGCAGACCGAGGGCCAGCCTTGCCTCGCTTACCTGGTCCTCGTCATTGAGCAGCTTTGTGAGTTCAGGGATGGCACGTGTGGCGAGTTCCGCATCGTCCTGGTAGTTAATCAGGTTTACCACCGCATGTTTCAGCATCTGAGAGGGCTCAGCCAGGCGCTGGACATTGGTGGGGTGTGCAGCATCAAACTGCGTGGATGGGATCTGCATGCCCTCATCCAGTGTCTCGGGGAACATGGCAGCGCGTACCCGCTGTGCGCGCGTCATCGCGTATTGGCCATCAATGTCTGCAAGGGCGAGGCCACACTCAGCACCCACAGGTGGAGCCAGCTCGGGTGAGACTGCCAACAGTCGCCCCCTGCAAGCTCCCACACCCTCACAAAGTACATGTCGCTAATAAGGTACGGATACTTTACCGGCTACTTGCTCCTGCGTGAAGGACTGTGAGAACCCTTGTTCCCACTCATACAGGACCTGGGAGGTGTCCACATCCTCCTCCTCGGGGTTGCCTTTGCCACTCAAAGAAGGTGCGGTGGTGGTAGCTCCAGAATGGATTCCAGAGTCCAGGTATGACTGCTGCTGCCAGTGACTGACAGCCGCCTTCCTGTCTGGCTCCATGGCCATGTCCAGCTCCATCAAGTCAGCTACAGAGCAAAACCATATTCCTGTTAGGACACTGGAAAGTGCTACCTTAATTTAAACAATAAAATCAGTAGTCTGGCCCAATGAGTATCTTTAGAAAGAAAGTCAAGTCTAGAAGTCAGGAGAGTTAGAGTGGCAAGACACTGTGCATCACTCAGCAGCAGACAGAGGGCACACGGCCAGGTGCCAGGCCAGTCACCCACACTAGACTCCTACCGGTGGCTTGTCACTATGTCACCAAGCCAGAGGAGAAGTGAGTGGGAAATGGAGCCAACGACAGTCTGGCAAGTAGCAGGGGGAGAGGAAAGCAGGGCCTGGCCAGTGGGGTGACAGCAATGAGGCAGCGCCCCTCGGTGACTGAAGCTGGAGGGCACGAACCTTGAGTCGCCATGGTCCTCGTGGGCCTTGCAAAGCAGCGGCACCTCGCTTCAGATACCCTGGAAGAAATCAATTCAAGAAGTCACTGGGATTCAAACTTCAGAGAGTCTGCCACATGTCATGGCCTGCACCCAGAGCACTATCTTGCCCCATGGGACACAGTGAGAGACAGACCACAACTGCCCCAGACACCTGACCCCAGCCCCACTACTGCTGCACTTCTGGGCGTCTTTTCTTAGTAAGTACTACTTAAGAGAAAGGAACTCCGTGCAGATTCCTCATGAGGCCACGACAAGGCTTTTGTAAAAGTTCAACAATGAAAGTCAGGGAGGGGAAAATGACTAAAACCAACTGCTCTGTGAATTATCTATTACTGAAATATGTAGAAATTCCTTTTTAACAACTAAAGTCCTGTGGGACTTAAAAACTACATTTTCATGAAACAAGCAGATTGTCTTCTGTTCAGAGATAATGCAATGCCATTCAAAATGTGTTCAAAATTTAGATCCAGTGACTGGATCAGAACAGTAATTTTTAAGTTTTTACTGAGACCTAAAATTACTTTTCAAGTGAAAGTTTCTGATACGAGCCAAAGCACTTCTGTTAGTAGAATTTTTCTAAGTTTATGTCTACAGCAAAATAGCTAACATATAGCCATCACCAACTGAGACGATCTCTATAAAAACTTAAATAGGGGCTAGTGAGACAAGTCAGCAGACTAAAGCGCCTGCCTAGGCAAGCTCAGGGACCACAGTTCCATCCCTGGCACCACAGGCCGCACCAGCCCTGCCCCTAGGACAGGCTGAACTGGCCAGAGTCCAGGCACAATGGCACAGGCCTGTAATCCCAGTGTGGGAGGGGCTAAAAGCAGGAGGACCACCGTAAGTCCGAGCTACATAGTGAGACCCTGCAACAACACAGAAAAAAAGCACTTAAACATTTCTCTTAGCATGTCAATCACCTCTGTTCAGCTTCCTTATGCAATGTTCGGGGAAGAGTGAATCACACAGGATGTGCCTGCAAGTGACAGCAGCTCCAGGGCCCTGACCCCTAAACACTTCCTAAGGTCTGTGCCCATGCAGGGTCATCTCCTGCTATGAATTAGCACTTCAGGGGTGTGGAGATATGCAGATTAAGTGTGAGCTGAGCCTTTTCCATGAAGCTGGGAACTACATGCTAATAGAAGCACACTGAAATTGCTCTAATGCTGGTTTTGTAGCCACAAAGGTCTATCACTGAGGATCGCTGTTCAGGAGGTTTATGTGCAAGGCAAAATCTTACACATGGAAGGTGATCTCAAACAGGCTGATGTGCCAGGCCCTCCCTCACAAAGCCTGCAGGGCACAGGGATTTCCACGTTCAGGGAGCAGCCAGGGTGAGCAGTTTCTCCACCCACACCGGGAGGGCCTGCTGCACAGCTCAGCGTCCCCTGCAGGGGCTGCTCTCCTAACCAGCTGTCAAGGGATTCAGCCCAGTGCGTTCTGGGAAAGGCAACCAAAGTTTGTGCTGTGCTGCGCTAGCTCCTCCTTTGGGCAACAGCACAGACAGAGACAGCAGTGCTGTCTACAGGCCACATGTCTGGCTTCAAGGAGAAAACATAGTACCATGTTCTTGTTAATGCGAAGCAGAAACCTCACAGCCTTGTTGCTGAGGAGGGCTGAGCTAGTAACCAGGACATCGCTCACAATGATTTTACAGAAAAGAAGTTCATGCTTCAAATTTACAGAATCTACTTGTATGTTGGAGATTTTTGCAACACTTAAAAATTTGTCCCTGCAACCCTGATGCTGACAAAGGGTAAAGGCTCTGACAACCAGCAATCTACAGAAGCCAGAGCAGACTCACTCCTGCACTGTTCTGCAGATACACCTGAATATATGTAAAATCTGAATTATGAAACATGAGCCATGAAAGACACTGAAGAGACTGTCCAGAGAGGGTAGATTGCTTCCCCCAGGACTCAGTCCTTCCACACAGACCCTCCAACACAGCTGCCTGTCACCAAAGGCCCAGGGGCAGGCCTCACAACCTCATCAGGAAAGCTTTCCACACAAACAGAAAATGCTTGAGAAATGCCAACAGAAAAACTGACTCCACGGAAACAGATAAAATGTTAAAAAAAAAAAAAAATGGGTACGGTGGGGAGAAAGAGATTTTAAATTAATATCACCATAAAGATTAGAGAATAAAAATGAAAGTTTAACAGAAACCAAATGAACTCCCTTAGAATACAAAAGGGAAGGACAAAGAAAATATTCCTGGGTCATTTGAATGCTTACATCTATGTTTTACAGTGCACGCAGCTGGCCAGCCTAAGAATGCTGATGAGTTATGATGTTCATGGTGTACGTGTGTACACAACACAGAGGAAGCCCACTCTATCAGCACATCAGGTCAACTGGACATCTTAGAATGCCATTTACTACCTGATTGCATAATATCTTTGTACTTGTAATTTACTGTTTATCTTATCAATCAATGTGAAACTTCACAGTCTGGTCAGGTCAGTGACACAACCCTAAATAGCACAGCACTGGTCTTCGAGGGGCTTAAAACCATCTTCACTCCGTCTCCATTACTACAAAAAGCAGATATTGTCCAGCCTGCAGCTGCTTACTAGCAGAGGCAACCAAAAGTCCTAGGTATTTAGCAATAATGCAATCTCAAAAGCATGTGCTGAGTATGAATAGGCTTCCTCTACACAGACATATTTTTGTAATTACTCAGACTATACCAAGTAAAATAGTACTTTCTTTGGTTTATGCAGTGCGAGACTACAGAAACCACACACCAGCTGCCCAACAACGCAGCTTGGGCAGCTAGCAAGCAGGGCTCCAACTCCTCTTCACTCCTCGGTGGTTTAGTTCATTTTACTTAAAAAATAAAAACAAATATGACAAAACTGCTCTAATTTAGCAAAAGTAACGATGAAAATAAGACAATAGCTATTACCACTATTTCAGGTACAGTCCAAACAAGATTGAAACAAAGTAATATTGTCAAAAGGAAGCAACAGGTGTTTTATATACGTTTTTCAAATCAGTTGAAACTGTCCTAATTCCAAGCCCAGGGTAGGATGATACTCCCTGCCCTCGAGAGTGGCCATCCCAGCAGGTAAGGAAGGTGCTGAAGGATCGAGTCTGCTGTGGAGCAGGAAAGGCTGTTTCTGTTACAGTCTGGAACTGAAAACATTAGCTCTCAAGTTCATAAGGAGTTTTAAACTTTGGGACACCAGTTAACATTTGCTAAAAGTTAACTCAGAGTTTACATTTTTAGTGAAAGTAGCCACTGTAATTGTATATAAAAAGTGCTTGTCTACAGAAGAATACATGTACAAAACACAGGCAAACCTCTGGTTTGCGACAAGAAACATGTTGGACTGTCTACAGATGTCAGATTTAACCATTTTATGAGTCCATCATACTCCCAACAAAACCCTGGTCACATTTCTTTAGAACTGAAATATTATTTTCAAGTTTGGAGAAAAAGAATGAGAGTAGTAAACAGAGAAGAAACTTCAAGTGTCTGTGAAAAGGATCATTCTACCTGATACTAAGTAACTGCACCACAATGAAAATGCTGCTTCTAGGTAGGATAGGGATAACGAAGACTACATAGCAACCAAACAAAAGGCACAGATCAATACCTTTACAGCACATTAAGACGGGATAAAAACATTTTAAAAGCTGTATTACAAACAGCATTTCAAACAAAAACAAAGGAGGGCAGTCACACATACGAAAGATATTTAAGCCTATTTACCTTTTGCTTCTCGGAAGAGCAAGGAGTGAAAAGTAGTAGTACAACTGCGGATGTTATTAAACTGGCTGAAACATCCTGGAGCACAAGGTGCTACTCGACAAATACAAGATAAGTATCTCATAATGAGTCCATTATAATAGAAACGTATTCTGCAAGAATACTTAGGCTTATACTATAAGGTCTTTACCAAGGGATTTTTATACAGTAAAAGGTAGATTTCCCTTTACGCATTAACAGAAGATTGAATACATCATTCAGTAGAAAGCACCCGCCTGCTAAACAAAGTACACTTTATCAGTGGCTCTGAAGTGACACAGGCTGAGTCACAGTCGACACCCAGTAGGGCTTGCATTTTGGTGGGGACATAAGCCACATTAAGTAAGACAACTTAGGAATAGCGCTAACGAGAAATGGGCCAGAGGAACGCTACACTGCTTCGGCTGAAGAGTGTGGCCCCTGGAGCCCAGAGCAAGTCTCTGCAGGTGGCAAGTAGCAAGCAAGGCCCAGACTTACGAGGCCAGCAGTTTAACCACAAGCCAGGAAACCATGTACAGAGAGGCAAGGACTGGATCTCTATGGACGCACATTAAAACCCAAAGGATTCTGGGAAGCCCCAGATCTGTGACAGATTTCTCAGGACCCACAGCACTAGTGGGTGGGGTGTAATTCAGTGGTATATAGCACGTGCTGCTCATGAGCAAGGCCCTGGGTCCACCCCATCCCAAAGTGTTGGCTCTAGAGCTATGGGTGGGAAATGGCCAGGACACCAGTTAGGCCACTGCAGCTGTCCAGCTGCAGGACAGCAGGCCGCTATACAGCTGCTTCACAGTGGCTGCTATACAGGCATCAGAAGAATGAAGGATCTATGCAGGAAAAATGTTCAATATACGCTTTGTGTATTTGTAGAACAAAACAGTATTCCTGGGGGTTCTATCTGTCCAAAAAAAAAAAAAAAAAACCTTATATCATTTAGTCCTATTACATATTAACCAAATACTGAAATACAGCATTAATGAAATATTCTCTACGCATAAAAGCTAACTAAGTGGCCTATAAAACAGGCAATGGGCAAAAGACATGGAAACTACTCAGCTAACCATTCTCCCTAAAGTAAAAACAAATCACTAAAAATTAAAAAGATAGATTCTTTGGAAAGTGTTTTTTTCTAAAGCAAGGGAAAGACTACAAAATTTTTATATACTTCAGCAAATGTCACTTTACTTACTTCACCATACATTTCCTATTTTTAGTAACAGAGCTAATTTATTCATTCCTAGCTCTAGTTCTAGTAAGGTGTCAGTATTCTAACAATACACTTGTACAAAAGCACAACAGAGTTCTGTGTAGTGCACTTAGTGTCTTTAGGTACTGACTTGTGGCATCAGTGAAACATCACTTTGCCCTGGACAACTACCAAGGTAGCTCAATTAAATTCCTAGCAACTTCAGCTCTAAGCCTAAATGTTCCTCTCAATGACTCTGCCAGCCTCATGACGCAGGCATCTCTCCCCAAAACTAACACCAAGAAAACTGTTGAGCAGCAGTTAATGATCTACTTAGTTAAAATTCAAACCCAGGGTTTATTTGTGGCTTCATCATGTGTTATTCTGTATTTCCTACCCCACTTTCAAGAAAACAAAGTCCATGCTACTGATATATTTGAGGACTAATAATTTTACATAAAGGAATCCTATATAATACAAACTCTTACATTTTTCAGTGACCATGCCCTTGCCCCAAAATCAAGTGCTTCTAAAAAGCATACTCTATCCTAAGTGCCCACAGATGTGACAGTAGAGATGCCAAAGCAGTGGAAAATGGTATTTTTCATGAATGCTTCCAGATCTCACTCTCTACATTCAGACGAGAGACTCAACAGAAGGACTCTGGCTTTTGGAGTGACTCACAGACTGCTGATACCTTAAGGACAGCCTTCCTCTCCACTTGTCATGAAACTAACGCACTGAAGCCTTTTAAAAAAAAAAACCTTATGAATCAACTGTGTGGCTAAGACTGTATCATTATTTCCTGATTCCAAAGTGCTTGGTAAGTAGTGAGTTGTTAAGTCTGACAGACTAAATGTGTCAATAAAAACCAAAAAGTTAAGAAAGTAGATAAGAGCACACACAAACTGTCACGTAAAGGCTTAAGATAAAAGTAGTTATATATAGCCCAAGAGATTTCTTCAACCTCTTCAGACATAATAATACAGCGCTCTAGAGCAACAAGACCAATGGGGTGTGTTCAGCACAAGGGAGTGCTCTGAGGGTGATGAATGTCAATGTGTCTTTCACTGTATTTTTAAAAATTTGAATACTCACTGTACTTTTCACTTCATGTTATTATTTAGAACAAGGGTCAGCAAACGTTTTCTGTAAAAGTTCCAGGTGGTAAATATTTTAGGTTTTATGGACAGTAAGCTTTCTGTTGCGATTACACAACTCAGCCACTCAATGAATACAGATATAGATTTCACAATACTGAAAGTGGCTATATTGCAACAGAACTTCACTCAGGGAAACACTGTATCTCATATACCTGGCACACCGTCACAGCCACTGAAAGCATAAAAGCCATGCGCAGTTCACAGGCCACACAAACACAGGAGGCAGGCAGCAGCTACACACACGCGCTGCTGATACCCTAAGGACAGAGGTGCTGGCACTTGTTCCTTATGACTAAGCCTGTGCTTCTGATGTGAAGACCTGAGCAGAAGGGACTGTAAGCAGGCCAGCACATTTCCAGGACAGCTCACAAAGTGTTCCTCCATTGCTTCAAAGCAGGCTATGTAAAAATATATGCATACTGTGTCAAGACAATTTTTGAAAAAAAAAAAACCAAACACGTCATTAACACCAGTACTAACACTCAGAATCCAGCTCCCATATATGTATGACTTCTTACTGCAAACCCTCTACAAGCTCACTCTTCTCTTAAACCTACCATATCCTCTCCTGGTGCTGACCGAGGGTGTTAGGCTATTTCAGAACCCCTGACGGATGACCGGGCTGCTGAGGCTCGTGTGGGATCACGGTATTGTATGCTATTTTTCTAAGTAATACAGGTTGTTGATTCTGCCACCCTCAGCTAAAGGCTATAGCAGCAGAAAAAACACCAAAGAATCTGAAGTCTATTATGAGTAATATGACAAGGTAATCCAAGTTTAAAACCCCTTGCACTTGGGGTGGAGGTGCTCAGCAGTAACTAGCACTGGGGAGGTGGAGGCAGGTGTAGTTCCAGGCCAGTCTGAGCTACACAGCAAGTTCAAGTCTAACTCAAACTATATAGTAAGGCTGTGTCTCAAAAAACAAAACCAAACCCTGAAATCCTGACCTTGAAGCATGCATGACCCTGGCATCAACCCCTTATCAGTTGTTCATGTAGACAACCAATTGTTACCTTATCTTCAGCTAACTTCTGTTCCCTGCCAAGCATGTAACTTTATTCTCACAGACGTTTTCTTTCATAGTAATAAATGTTCTCTAACATTTGGGAAGAGAACAGTATTATAGAAGACTGCAGTAAACTAGGAAGCTTTTATGTTCAAACTGTGACTGCTTTTTCATTATTTCAATAAAAAGAATTTCAAGAATAACTCCTAACCTTTGTCCTATTATTATGAATCATGAAATACAATACATGAGTCCTAACCTGAAACTATATGCGAACACGCTATACTGTGTACTTTTCTCTCCCTCGGTATGCCAAAGTGTGATGATAATCAACAGGGACTTTCTGGTTATTGCTCCAAAGAAGTTTTCCTGCGACTATGTTAATAGTTTCGGGATATGCGACTCTAAAAGCATAAATGCTATGTACAGAGTTCACTCATTTCCTTAACAAATGTTTACATATCAGATATAGTAACTGAAACAGGCACAGCTGGGGTCCTCAAGCTCAAGAGGGAGAAATGAATAAAGTTACAAGGCATAACAAGTAGTAACAAGTAACAATGTGAGCAGGGACTGGGAAGACACAATCACACATAAGTGCGTGTGTGTGTGTGTGGGGTTCCAACATACAACTCATCAGAGGTTCCCATTTGAGACCTGGGAAAAGATGCAAAGAGCCCACACACAGGCGCGGAGCAGGAACAGCCCAGACGTGGAAAGCCTGGAGTAACAAAGCACCGTAGCATCCTTCTAAGAACGGGCAGTCTGACTGCAGGGAGAGGTAAATGCCACAAGGTGAGGCCGCAAACAGCCAAGCTGCATGGGGCTCTCCAGCCCTTGTTCTAGTCTAGCTATCAATGGGAGCTATTGAAAGATTATAACCAGCTGAATAACTAGAATTTCAAAAAGTCTTAGTTTTAATTTAAAACCTGTATGGAAAGAAGCTGGGACACCAGTATAACAACCATCCAAGTGACAGCTAGCAATGGCCTATGAAGTACAGGAGCACCAGGGACCAAAGCAGCTAGACTAGAGCAATACTTCAGAGGGTAAACAACTGGCTGTGGGCAAACCAGATACAGCAGATGACAGAACCGAAGCAGAAATTAAAGATGGCTGACTCCTGGGTGTGTCGCCCAAACAATCAGGTTGAGTATTAGCATTTCTGAAACTGCCACAACAGTCCCACGGTACACATGGCTATCCATATTTAAATGTACTAAAACGGCCACACTTCAGCACTCCAGAGCCTCCTCACACAGTGAAGGCCACTGCGCTGAAGAGCAGACACATCGCAGTAGCACCGCGACTCCAGAAGTGTGGCGAGTCAAGTCATCTGGCATCACTCACTGAGTGGCTTACCAAGAACGGTGCTGAAAAGCACCCACCCGACAGCCAAGGAAGGTCCAGCAGCAATGAGTGACAGCAGGTTCCCTGGACTGACAGAGACAGACAGCACTGGAGCAAGACCTAAGGAGACCATGTCCACAGCGTACCTTATGAGAGCATGGGAAGCAGTGAGTGCCGAGGAAACAAACACAAAGGAACCACACGATGACCAACTGCTGCACACTGGAAGTGAGGACACACCGTGCAGGGAGGAGTTCCACGCTGGACGGTCACTGACATCACCCCACAGAAGCGTGGTCCAGCAACACAAGGGAGAAACGAGGCTGGAGCGAGCAGGCTGCACACAGGTGCTGTGTTCTCACAGAATGGGTGGTGGGCCTCCGAAAGAGAAGTTACTCTGCGATCTACTGCTTTACAGAGAAGCTACTCCAGCCAGTGAAATGCAGCAACGCTGTCAGCAGGGAGATCAGTACAGCCTTCCAGAGTAATCCAGGCAGACTCAACCGGAGGATGCAGCAGAGCTGCAGCTGCAAGCCTATCCTGCAACCAACACTGCAGCTCAGCCATGGGGAGCAGCAGAAGGTGTGGCCACACACTCAGGAGCCTGCAGAATGTCTCCCTCAGAGGAAAGGAAAGCAAGGACAGCAGCTGAGTGAAGCTGGGGGAGAAAGAGCTGCCAAGAGGAGAGCAGGAAAAGAAGTGTGAACAGGGCAGGGCCCAGGAGAGAAGGCAGAGGGCCCGCGCTGCTGAGGCACGTGCAACAGCGCGACTGTGATCCAAGGGGAGGCGACAGCTGAGTACAAGTCAGTGAGGACAGGGAGAACCCGAACTGACTCCGGACTCCGCCTCCTGGATGAGTGCAAGAGGAAGGTGCCTGAAGGGAGAAGGGGTGAGAGCAAAGGTACTGCTGCTTTAGGGTTCAAGAGTGGGAATGTGGGGGGCAACTAGGGTGGAAACTAAGATCAGTCAGGGAGAAGTCAGGACAGGAAACTGGAAGCATCTTCTATATCAAGTTGATCTAAAGTGCCAGGACAGAAAGAGTTGACACAGACAGTAAATCAAAATAGTGCTTTCTTTCCCCAAAGTCTTGCTAAGGGCCAGAGGACAGCTGATGTAAGCCGTGAACTTACTGACACAGGTAAAGTACATTCTGGCATAAACTAAATAAAGTTCAGACTGGTAAAAAATGGTTCAGAGACCAAATCACATTTTGAGTTAGCACTATGCTACAGTTTTGAGATCACCAAAAATTAGGGCTGAAATGGAGGAGAGTGACGAGCAGGAACTAAAAAATGTTTCAGGAAGGAGGAAAACCTGAGCAGATGCTGAAAGCACAGGCAGCATGACTAGATGGCAACTAGTGCAGAGCTCCAGTTTGAAGAAAGAATGAATATATGAAAATGAGGAACCCAGACGCCCGAGGTCCACCTCTGCTCAGTGCCACACAGAAAGGTGAGAAGGAAGGACTCCAGGAGGCAGCAGGATCAAAGCAGAGGCTGGGTCACCATCGGAGTGAGACAGGAGGGATGTCCAACATATAAATGCAACTGCAGAGTTTACCATGAAGGGTTCCCAGAGTGACAGCAAGGCAGAGGCAAAGGCCACAAAACAAGATGAGCAACAACAGGGTCGAGTCTTGGGGGAAAGAAAAAAGAAAGGTCTAACAAAAATTCAATGAACACTAATTTTAAGCAAAATGTCAAAACACTGACATATGAAGCTTATAAATTTAATGAACACTACACTGGGATGTTTCCTAAATTAACATTCAGTTCCTACTTTTTGTAGCCAAATCAATTGTAGGGTGATAAATAACACATCTTACTCAACATTGCTACATGAGTGGCAAGGAAGGACCTGAAGTGTCCTCAAGTAGGGGGGCTGGGGACTCTTGGAAGCCCCCAGGTAACTGGCCTGAAGAACATACCCATCAATCCTTGCTCCTGCACTACACCGGTGGCATCTGTCTACTGGAGCACAGCACACTCCAAACTGCAGATGCATTCTCTACCCCCTTACCCTGACACACTGAAGTTTATTTTAAATTGCACTCCAAGAAATGTTTCAAGTAAACATTTTGTTTTTGGTAACAGGGAACTGAACAGAGGGCCTCTGCAGAGTCCTCACCTTAGCCCTTTCGTTTATGAGACTCAGTCTTACTGAAGTGCTTCCTGTCTCAATCTCCCAAATGACCCGGATTATAGGTGTGCAACACCATGCCCAGCTGACTTTTCACATTTTGGTATAGGAAAAGTATGGTGATGTATATGTGACACATAAATGTGTGTTACACATATATCACCACTGTTTCAGCTGCCATAAAACCCTGTTAACAAACGCTGAACTAACCTAACCCTAACTCTCCAGCTTTAGTACAAATTTTACTCCCGAACTTTTACTCAGATCAACTACCAACATTTAAGATAAAATATATTAATTGTGGATAAAGTCTATAATAACTGGTGAACATATGAACAGGCTAACATATTTTTAAATTGTTCAACACATCTGTCACAAATCCTTCTTTAAAAATACAACGTGTGTATTATGTCACAAGTAGGCATGGGACATTAGTGAAACAGTTCTAAAGTGGAAATAAACGGAAGAGCCAGGAGTTAGCTGCACCCCAAGCATTATCCAGCCATGCAAACCCCTCGTACGGTCCTCATTCATTTTAATTAGCAAAAAGTAAGTTTTCGGAGCCTGTTCAGGAACTTAAAACAAAGGAGCCTCCTGGAAGGTCACAGCTCCACTCTGCTGGCAGGCCAGGCGGGGAAGCTCCCCGGCTGCGGCCTCAGGAAACACGGTCCCTGGTCAGCTTGCTGTTCACACACTGTGGGCAAAGCAAGGCAGCCTGCAGCACCGTATTCCGACGAGGCTTTCTAAACTCACCACTGGCTTAGGGCTGGAATTTTCAGTCCTCACAGTGCACCATTCAGGCTGGGAATCTGAAGATAAGACAGTCAGCTTTTCAAACTCTGTAAATGAAAACCCTTGCTCTAGTAAAAGATTTACCCTAACTCTATTAAACTACCTGCATAAAAACTTACAGCCCAGAAGCAATATGCTATTAACTTAAATAAAACATATTCATGTTTCATCAATCTTCATTTTTAAAGTTTCGGATCTAGTCTAATGATAATAGCTTGGAAATGCCAACACTACTGTTGAAAACTAGGGCATAATCTAAAGACAACTATAGTGTTTGAGATCAACATGAACTGTAGAGGCCCAAGATTAGAATTTTTCCAGCATTTTAAGTGATTCCTTTTTTTTTTTTTTTTTTTTAACATACCCTTTAAAAAACTGCACTAGAGAGGCCAGGTAAGTGGCTCAGCAGTCTAAGCACCTGCCTGGCAACCACAAGGACCCAGGTTCAATCCCCAGTACTATATGCTGGGCCTGCCCCCTGCAGAGCCAACCACTGAAACCAGGTGTGATGGTGCATACCTGTAATCCCAGAGCAGGGGAGGCTGAGACAGAAGGATCATGACAAGTCTGAGCTGTATAATGAGACCCTCTACCAGACAGATAAATAAAAGATTAAAGGAGAGAGGGGAAAAAACAAAAACAAAAACAACAACAACAACAAAAAAACTGTACTAGTGGGCCAAGGAACAAAATGAGCAAGCTATTTTCCCATTTTTTTGAACCACATCAACTGAACTTCTGGATTCAAATGTATGAGCTGGTGTGGTGCACACCTATAATCCCTAAAATCAAGGAGGACTGCCTGAGTTCAAGGCCAGCCTGAATTATACAGTAAGACCTTGTCTCAAAAAAACACAAGACAATTGCAGAGATTACAAACTAGCAGTATCCACTAGTTCTCCTGTATTTAACTTGTGCTGAACTGTGTGTCAAACATCAATGTCTTACCTGAGGGGTGGAGGGGACAGGTGATCTGAGGACTTCCACACAATGGCCTGAGCCAGGCTGCTCTCCCACCTGGGGTCACCCACCTGGCCTGTTATCTCCTCTCCTAACCCTGGAGATAGGAGTCCACTACCACTTATGTGGCCTGAGAAGCCAAACATTTCAGTTAAGTATCCTGAATATGAGGTCTTCGTGCACTTTATTAATGAAGGCAAGTAGTCAATTTGAAAAGATATGTTGCTACTAGAAGTTTTTTAGTGAAGTTTTTATGTACATTATTTTAAGAACTTTAAAACCTACCCTCATTTTCAGAAAAAAATCTGAATCTGCAAAGACTTACAGATTGCACACACACAAATACTAAGCACCAACTTGGACCCTACTAACTCTAAGCAGGGCCCGTTAGAGAGGACTGCTTACTCCATCCCATTCTGAGATAGCCATTCACATCATGCGTGGGAGACATTCTTGCCTTTAAGGGCACAGCTACGACAACAGTACCTTTCTTAGTCAAGAATCTTACCAACGTTTTCCACAGTAATTCCAAGTCAGAGGGAGACGGCCACTGGCACTGCAGCTTTCCCTCCACACTCAACATTTAACCACAACCACACATTCTGAGAAACAAAGCACTTAAAATTCTACATCAAATGAGTACTATTTGACTTCCACGAGCTAATTTAGAACAGCATTGCTGCTGCTAATCACACTGATTTGGAAAAAGCATTTCAGAAAATGTTACTGCTAGAAACGTTTACACTTTTAACATAGGCACTTAAGAAAGGTCTCCACTGACCATTAACAATACTCACTTTTTACAACTGATGTGGTAAGTGACATCTTCATTAACTTTTTCTCAGAATTTTAGTTTCTGTAATTTATCAAAATAGCTAAAAGTGGTATTCTGCCTTCTGAGTTTTTGCTCTTACCATTTTATTTTAACCAGATGTGTCTTTTTAAGGGACCTAAGTAATGTTCCTTACTTTGATGGACTTTCCTTGCAAATATGGGTAGAAATGACTTTTTCATACTAATCTTTTAGTGTGCTGTTGTCACTGATAATTCTCTCTCACCCAAACTATAAATTCCACATGAATGCACGCCCAAGTGTCACGTTCTGTCCACTGGAGGGCACTCAACCAGACCACACAAGCGGCCACACATGTCCTGACACCTCCACCCCAGAGCCTGGCTCTGAGGGAGAGCACAGGGGAAAATGTGTCTTCATCAGCAAGTTAACCTTAAAGTTGTGGCTTTCTCTTTTAAGTTTCCAGGGGTTTTGAGAAAGCAGGATACTTCAGGATGGCACAGTCAAGGCCTCAAAAGACAAATCTGGATTTTAAACCAAGTCCAGTTCAGTTTTGCAAGAAACACACAAAAGACAGCTTTCTTAAGTAAACAGAATACAGAACTTTCTCTAGAGTTTAAGGGATGAAACCCACTCTGGCTCATTTTCAATGAAAACAAAGCACACACTTCCCTTTTGTGAAACTGGAGAAGTTTTCAACCTATGAACTCATTCTATCGCATACTTGTAACTATCACGTGAACAGTCTGTTAACAGAGAAGCAATCCCACAAATCAGGGTCCTCTGAGCATGGGGACAGGAGGCCATGACCTTGTGCTCCAGACGCATCAGAAGCAGCTCCCTGGGCTATGTTTACTATTCACTTCTATGGCACGAAGATGTTTTCTTTAAAAAGATGTTAGCAAGCAGCATTGTTGATGCAAACAAAAACCGAAAAACAATGTTTTTGGAAAACAGCTACAAGCCAACATACAGCAATAGATTGCCAGGGCTGTTCCCAGATGCTTCCAGCCCCAATTACTGAGCATCAGTAAGCCCGGACCACAAGAGAAAAAAATCACCTTAGGAACTACCAAGCCTATTGTCTCACTTTCACACCACCAAAGCTTCATTTCACCGAGCACCTATCAATTCCCCTGCTCCTTTCGACATTTACCCTGCTCCACAACGTAACAAAATGAGGACCTCAGCAGAAGATCGGAGCACCGCACCCTAATCGCCCCAGTGCAAGCTCCCTTGTCGTTTGCCCTCCGCTCCATGTACGGCAAGCGACCTTTACTACTCACCAGCAGCAAGCTCACCAAGCTGGACAAATTTGGCTCCAAAATGTACATTTTCCTATACAATCTCGATAAAGGAGGTTCTCAGGAGAGTTCAAAAGAAAGTCCTCTTCCACACTTTCTGAAACTGGACACGCTTAAATGTTGTATTAGCCACATTCTCTCTGGTTTTCTACTTTAGCCTTGGTCTAAGGGAGTTGGGCCTAGGGCTCAAATACAGCGCCGAGTTGCGGGGTGGTTTCCCAGCACCACCTCCTGGAAACCCAGACCCTAACGGCCCCAGCATTCCTTTAATCCCATACAACAGACTTCAAGTTTTTCAAGTTTCTGTTGCAACAGCTTTGGGGCCTGGTCTTTGTACACAGCCTTCGGAACAAAGATTGGGTCAAAATAATGAACACCAGATCCAAATTCACAAAATCTCATCTACTGTGAAACGACATCCTCAAACACGCCCTTAGGTATCTCACACCTAAGCGATTTTTAAAAGTTCAAACGTACGTGTGAAATAAACATAGAGCAGCCTTAATTCAAACAAGGATCGACTACGAGCACGCAAGAAGCCTGCGAAGTGTAAGTTTACGCCACGAATTTGCCGAACAGGACCATAACGCAAACACCACTTGGAGCCGTAGTCGGAGCCTCAGGATGGAGAAAGTTACCAGGAAAACACCCGAAAGCATGTCCTGCGGGGTCGTCCAGCGACAGCAGCGACTCGCTCCTGCGTCCCTGACAAGCACTCCACGACCTCGACCCGAGCGCTTCAGCCAGGGCCGCATCAAAGGGGCGCCGGGCTTGGGGCTGCGTCCTGGCCTTGCCTGCACAAAGCCGGCCCGGCCGCCCCAGGTCCCCGCATTCCAGGCCCGCGTTCCGCGCGGGGGAGGAGAGCCGGGCGGGGGACCGAGGGGACTCACCGGGCAGGGGGGACAGCTGCGCCGGCAGGGCTCCCGCGGGCAGAGACCGCCGGGGACGAGCGCGGCGTCCCCAAACTGCTCGGACGGCAGGAACGGGAGCTAGACGTCGCGCAGGGCCGCGTCCTGCGGTCACCTGGGGCCAGCGACAAGCCCTGCGGGTCCCCACGCCCCCGACCGCCCCGACACCCCGCGGCGACGCCCTGGCCTGGCCCGGCTCAAAGTTGCTCCGGCCCAACTCGCACACCCGGACCCTCACGGGCAGCGCCCCGCCGCAACGGTCCGGCCGGGCCTGGGGCGCGCGCCGGCACCCTCTGCACGTACCCGCGCTCCCCCTGCCCGCTCTGGAGAACCCCGCCGCCCGCCCGCCGCTCCCGCCGCCCCGCCCCTCCCCCGCCCGCCCGCCCGCCCGTCCGCCCGTCGTCGGGGGCCGCCGCCGCCGCCGCCGCCGCCGCGAAGTTCGATTCGGAGCGGGGCCGCGGGAGCTGGAGCCGCGCACCTCGGGGACAGGCGCCTCGCCGCGGGCCGGCGTCCGGGCTAGGCGGCTGCGGACGAGAGGGAGGGCGGCGCTGCTCGCGGAGCTGCCTAGCGTGGCGCCCGCGGACCGACAAGCGCGGCAGCCACGGACCGACAAGCTCAAGATGGCGCCGCTCGCACAACCTTATAAGCGCAGGCGCCGTATCCTGCCGCGCGGCGGAGCACGCGGAGCGCTCCGCGCAGCGGGGGCGGGGCCGAAAGTAGTCCGCGCCGGCCGGCCGGCCGACGGCGGGCGGGGCCTGACGAGCGGGGCGGGCGTGGGGGCGGCGGACGTGCGCGAGGTTCCGCGCCCGCGCGGGTCTGCCGCGCCGCAGGTCCGCCCGGCTCGGGCCCCACGGGAGGCGCCGGCCGAGCCCGCTGACCCTGGCGGCCCGGCCCCGGGACCTCGCGGCGGGCGCGACTGCGGGACGCGGAGCGAGCGCGGCGCAGGCTCCTCGTGGCGTGGGCCCCTTCGCGTGCCCCGGAGCGCGCCCAGGGTCCCCACGGGCTGAAGCCGGTGCGTTCCGCGGCGTCGCCTCGTAGACTGGCCGGCCGGCGCCCGGCCGTGGTCGCCTCGGGCCGGGCCCACCGCCCGTATGACTCGCGCGTGTTCTCCGAAACAATGGGCGGCGCGGACAGCCGCGGGTCGGCGCTGGGCAGGCCGGGCAGGCCCCCCGCCCTCCCGGCGCCGCGGGACTCGCCGGGTGCGCGGGGCAGCCACGGACCACAGCGGGGAGGCCCGCCGCCTGGGTGTCCCCCCTTTTGGTCTTCGCTTCTCCTTCCGCATGGCCAACAGCAGCACTTGGCCGGTCACAGTTCAAGTAGACTGCTTGAAAACTGTTACATCAAAGCAGTATTTCTAGAATAAACTTGAAAGTGTAAACGGCATCTCCAGATACTGATACCAATTTTAAGTGCCATGTATATATAAATGCAAAGTTAATATAGAATTAATTAAACTCACGGCTTTAAAATCAAACTACCGATTACACAATTAGGTTGATTATTTTATTTTTCTTAAACAGATGTATATTTTTTCTACATTCAGGGAGTTTTTGCTGAATTTGCACACTGTTAAGACTGGCTAAGAAATGTCTCCTGTTAGAAGATGGAAAGGACAAAGGTGCACGGATACTTGTGTGTGATCTTATTCAGGTGCCAAAATGAAGCATTTTTCTATAATTAGATACTTATATCTAAATTTAGAATTTAAATTTTAAGCAAAAAGAATTGTTATTAAAGAAAATGTAAATGTGCAACAATTCACCATACTATTTTTCCCGTCAAGCTTAAGCATACTGAGGAATTAAGAGAGAGTAGCGTGAAAACAAATTAGAATTTAATAAATTCTCAGAATTTTATTTGCTTATCTCGCAAGACAGGAATTGTTCTAATTGTCTCACCAGAATATGACCTGGATTATATTTGAAATTAAGACAAATAATCATTAAACCAGAAAGAAATGGCAAACCATTTGCCAGTGTGCTGGCCCACACGCACCCTCTCAGAAATAAATATCGAGATAACAAATCAAGTGATTTTGTAAAACTATTTAAAATATTTTCCTTGGGCAATAATGCCCAAGGAAATTTTCTTAAAATTTCATTTTAAGAAAACCATGTGGTTGTCTCTTTTACACCTTGTCTTCTAGAGGCAACCCCTGGGTTTGATGTAAATGGATTCATTTTGTGAAGTGGTGGCAGATAAACGGTCACACAGTTCTAGGTTTTGGCATGTGTTCCTAGAAACGGAAAATGTCTCCAGCTGAAGAGAGAGGACAGTGCTTGTTCTGATGCCACCTTTGGCCCACCAAGTGTCAGTGACACAACCTGAACGAGAAGCTCCCTTTCGCTGTCTCTCCTACTTTAGAATTACCTGTAGCCAAACACATAAATTCCTAGCTTCTTTTTGCACTTCAGGCAGAAATACTGAGCCAGGATTATGCAGGTTGTGGGGATTCTTACTCTTATCAAGTCCATCCTTAAACACTTACTGAGTGCCCAAGACAAAGAACTTGTAGATGGAGGAGAACTGAAGACTGATTCCCTTTGGCTCCTTCCCTTGAGGTAATGTCAGATGGTGATGGTTGTCAGCCCTACTTGGAAATAAGCAGAAAGGGAAAGCAAGCTGCACGGCTAGGGTGTGGTCACCTTTTGACTCTTAGTGGCACAGAGAGCCCTGAGGAAGAATCCTTACCAGCAAAAAGATGACAACAAGCCATGCTTTGGCAAAGTCGATCCTGACTGTCTTGGAGAAGACATTTAAACATTTCTGTAAGGTAGCATGCAAATACTGGACAAAAATCTGCATCAGCTTTTCATTTAGCAGTTCATCAAGTGGGCTATTTATGGACTGGGACTTTTGATTTACAATACATCATCTCAGAGTTCAGTGTTATCTTTTGATTTCTTTCCAGCTGAGCAGGCTGTGTCATGTAAATACCTTTGTCAGCCCACACATTTGGCTATTCTCACAGAGAAGTAATGTAGGAGTCCAGTGAGCACATCTGTGGACAGCCACTCTGGAGGCTGGCAGTTGATGTGCTTGCTTGGCTAGCAAGCGGGGGCAGGGAAGGCAGAGGCAGGCGGTGGCCATGGCGGTGGCTTGGCTTGGATCCCTTTGGTTATATCAGGACACCCTCGTGCTTGGAATCCTGCATCCTGCAGGCCTTCGTTGTTTACCCTGGAGAGGGAGGACCTTTCGGTGGCTACCACAGAATGTGGACAGAGAAGCAGAGACCGCCCGTGATGTCCAGGGCACAGAAAGGTGGACGTCTCTCAGTGTTTCTAGGAGCTAAGAGAAATAGGGCTGCCGTGCCGAGAAACTGCTGTGGAGACCTACCCCCACCCCCGCGTGCGGAGCCATGCATGCACGCTCACACACACTCGCAACCCCTCCTAAAAATTTCAAAATGGTCGAAGATATTTCATTCACTAGAAGGTTAAAGGCGTCCCCATCACCAGAAGGATTAGCGTACAGGAGGATTCTGGGACTGCAGATGTACACTGCGGCAAAATCCTAAATTCATCGAAAACAATCATTTCTGGACTCCAGCTGCTAAAAAATCACAGAATTATAGTAACTTATGAGTAAGATTAAAACAAGCCACTTTCATACTCTACAATGTTCAGGGAAAAAATGGTTCTTTTCTTTTAACTCATTTCTTAAACAATGCAAATTTTAAGGTAGCTTTTCTTTCCAGAGCACACAGTGCCATGAAATCGATAATTTTTGATCTTTCGGTTAGTAGGCAACATGGTGAGCTATTGCGGGGACTGCAGGCAGCAGACATGTTCTTGTCAGCTAAAAATTTTAATATTGTTTTTGAATCCATTGAGATCTGTAGATGGAGTAGCACTGGGTTTTTGTTTTAGCTTGCACTAGGCTATGGGGGGGGGGGTGCAAGCCCTCGGTTTATCGACATAGACATGTCTATTGCTTTCTCTATATTAAAAACCAGGAATCTCACTGGATCCTAAACAAAAAATTATGTAAAAGGAGTGGCTGGTGTGATTATAATCCCATCATGCAGGGTCCATGGTTCCCATTTAGAGAAATTTCGCAGAGGGCAACTTCTTAAGAACAACCCTGCTGTGCAGAGTGAAAGGCATGAACAAACCAAAGACAGAATTCATCTGTGTTTATATTTCACAAACAATGAAAAACCTACTCTTTGTACGCCTTTTCCCCCCACCTTCTTATTTCAGGGGCGCTGCAGCATCTCCCCGCCCCCACACAAACACTCACCGCCCGCTCCGCGGTGCTCCGTCCCTCTCTGGCTTGTCCTTCGTCCTCCTTTCCGCTTGCACAAATTCTGCACGCGCCATCTTTGTGTGGGGTGATTCTCTGTTAATTTCAGTTACCCATTCTCTTACAAATCAGTTCAGGAATACAGCCTGATGGTGCGCTGATGGGGCTTGATGTGCCTGAATTTCTTTCAGTCGTCCCTTCTGACATAGGAAAATGGAAACGACAGGGGGAAAGCCCCCCAAAAAAGAGACATTTCTATTATTGCCATAACCTGTTGTATACAGTGGTGATGAAAATATTGTAATAATAGCAACAGCTGCAGCCTTAAACAGAGGCTATGAGATAATTAACGTGCTACAACAAATGAATGTGCTGCAGGGGCTGCTGTTGAGAACTGTCTCGCCCATGCTGTACAGAGCCTAAATACAATTAGGGTCCCCCACTGCCACGAGATACAGAGCAAAATGTCCTATTGAGTAAATATGCCGACCATTAAAAAATAAACACATAAAATCCTCCTCCGTGCTTTCCCTGCCCCCCACCAAGCCATTCCAAGCCGTTCGGTCGTCGGTGGACACACGCGGAGTCGGGGGCCTGGTAGGCGTGCATGTGCGCGGGTGTGTGTGTGGCAGCAGAGACTCGGCCCCTGGATCTGTAGGGAGTTCGTGCTGCGGCTCAGCTGGGAGCTGAACAGGCCAGCTATAGATTCATTTTAAAAAATTAAAGGTAGCTTGTAATATTTAAGAACCTTATTGGCTTTAGAAGAAAAATTAGCTGCATCTCTGTGTCTACTTCAGAGGAAAAATAGACATTAAATGACTACTTTTAAAAAACAGAGGAAGACGCAGGTCTGTAGCAAGCTTCTTCCCCGGCGGAAGGGAGGCTTTCGTCCTACCTGCTGTCGGGCTGCGCGTCATGCCGAGCGGCCCCCGGCTGTCTCTGAAGTGTGCACCCACTAGCCAGGGCGTGGGACTGGACAGGCCTGCAAGGGTTGCCGGGCCACAGCAAGGGTCTGCTTTCTACTTTCTACCACTCAGTGAAAAATAACTTCAGGCAGGGAAAAGTGGAAGACGTGCAGATTGATTTGTAGAACCTGCCTGGCTGAACAGTTCTCCTAGAATGAGGGTGTGGTCATTTCTGATTTTACCCATAGGAATTCGCTGAAAGAGATGACATTTGCTTGCACTGCAGCCTAGATTTTTTTTTTTTTTTTTTTTTTTGTCCGTTTTATTTGTTTGGAGAGAGACAGATAGCCTACAAAATCAGTCCATTTTTCAAGATTATTACTTATTGAAATTTATTCTATTGGATGACCCTAGCATTTAATTCTAAATCTTACAATAAAATAGAATAGTTTCTATACAATGCAAAAACGTTTACATTTACATATAATTTTATACAAATTTTAGTTCTGGGGGACCCAGAATTATGCCAGCAGGACATGGCTTCAGTGACAACCAGAAGGGAGTCTCCAACGGCGCGGGTTTTGCTTAGAATGCATTTCATTTTACAGAATCCTCTCACGAGAACAAACAATGAGAGTCACCACATCCCCTACACAGAGTCCGAGTGTTCTTCATATCCTTGCTCCTGCTTTTATTCCATCTCTGTTTTGTTTATAATAAATCTTTCATAATCTATTTTCAAACCTGCTCCTATTTTGAGTTTATGATTATATAACTTGAATTAGGCCAGAAAAGAAACACTATATTGTTTTTCCTTTAAATTACAAAAACAAATGAGAAAGAAATAGTAAATTTTTTAAATAAAAACCAGGAAAGTTGACAAGTATGAATTGCACACGTTTCTACTGAGATTTTTCCAGGAGCTTTGATGCTGGTCTGTATCATTCTCATCTGGAAATCTGAAATCATGTAGCTCTGTGATTATAATGCCAATTTAGGGGGAAAAGAAAATGCCTTAGTTTCTGTTCTGGAAGGAACGGAACACAGAATATTCGTCCACACAGAATATCTGTGCTTTCACTGTAGATTGTATCAGGAGGTCAAAACCTCTTCCCATTCCCATTTTCTTTGAGTCACAAGCTACACCCTGCTCTTCTACCCCTCCTTGTCTCACATTCCTGAGTTTCCAGGCCCCGTCCTTGGGCTGTCAGTTGCGGGGACACCTTCTGCAAGGTCCCGAACAATGAAAAATGGTGGTCGCTTGGAGCAAGTTTGTGTGGGTGTGATTCGTCGCCTAGGAAAAGTGAGCTAACAGCGGAGCCGGCACAGTTCTCAGCTTTCATTGTCTCATCATACAGCAGGCAAGTTCATCTCGAGCTTGATCTCTTGAATAAAAATTTCCAAAGATTTTAATTTGTAGTCTTAGTGAAATAATTTTGCATATGTGCCCCAAATGCATATTTATTTGAACTATACAGCTGTACTGGGGTTTATACATATTTATATGGTATCAATCATGCTTGGGTTCCTTTTTTTTAAGATAAAAGTTAATATAGGGACTGTAATGTTTTATTTGGTTCCCTCATTCCAGTAGGTCCTCATCTGTGCCTTCCGGGCAACATTCGTCCCCCTCGAGCTTGCCCCAAAAAGCCAAGATCTTTCCCATAATCACCTGAGAAGCCTCTTCACATACATGCTCCATTTGCGCAATGTGTTTTAAAAACTAAACTCACAGATTGATTTATTATAGTTGGTGATTATTGAAGAATCCTTCAGGGATTTACACCTGGGTCTTTTTTATCGACTGTCCTGAAACAAGTCTTCTTTGGTAAAAACTCCCATCCCATCTCTAGCAAGTAGGTGTCCCTAGAATTTGTAGTGGTTTGTGGTGCCCTTAGCATCGCCATTTTTCACACTCTCTCCTGTGTGGTTGTAAGCATCTGTGTCTTCTTCCTCTTTAATACTGATTTTAAAAGGAGTGGGGACAGGGCTGGGGGGGGGGGACAGCTCAG
>PVJA010018500.1:0-39804 GCA_004027025.1 Myocastor coypus | reverse complement strand
CTCCTTCTTCTTCTTCTTCTTCTTCTTCTTCTTCTTCTTCTTCTTCTTCTTCTTCTTCTTCTTCTTCGTCTTTCTTCTTCTTTTGTATTATAGGAAAGGGTCTACAAGGTGTTCAGAGTATCACTACTAGAGTGGACTCATGATCTGTCTATTTACAGCCTCCCAAGAGCTGGGATTACAGGCATGTGCCACCATGCCCAGACTCGATCACCATCTCGGGGAACCCCGGAGTCAGGGCCAGCTCAGCAGGCACAGGGCTTGAACACCTGGCCCCTGCACTGCTTGTAGGTACTTTAATCCGCTGAGCTATTTGGCTGGCCCTTAGACATCTCCTTACACTATTTAAAAATACAAATCTAAAAGTATATAGTTATCTTTAATACTGTGTAATTCACTTAAAAATTTCCACATTTCATCAATATTCAGTGTTAAATTTTGGTGCATAACAAAATTACAAAGAACAATTGATAATAGAAAATGCACTAGGGTGGCAGTCTTCAGTCTTTCAGAACTTTGATTTTGTACATCTATAGAGAAGATAATCATGGCTCATTAGCTGTGAAATCTGGGCAGTTTGTCAAAATGATATAGCTGTTACAAAGCACTGCTGGGCTCAGCATTCCAGTGCTCCTAACCAACTCTCTACCTGAAAACTAAGTAATAATCTGCCATTCTAGTAGTGACCTGAATATAGGTCTTTCTCTCCACTGGAGGAGAACCTTAGGAGGAAAAGATTCTTAAATATTTTGTTTTCATTTCATAACTTCAGCAAAGCTGCTTGTCGGATGGTTTTCTGATCCATTACCACAAGACTAGCAATCTCATCTCCCTTGAGGGTGAGAGTAACGGACATTAAGATTTCAAACTGAAAAATGGTCCCATACATAATCATTGCTGCTCCATGAGCAGCTTTTAATCTACTCCTCCTTCCTTCCATGTTTGGGAATCCTACTTAAACATAATTTTCTCTTTTGGCAAAAATGTAGGTCTCCCTACTAGCCATTTTTCCTTAATAGCTTAGTAAGAAGACTATTGAGGGAAATGTTGGTTTTAGAGTTACTATTAATAAAATTTTGCCTAAAAAATCTTTTCTGGCATGTAATGTGGTGAACCTCAAATCATGGCACAGCATGAACAAAATGAGCATTTTAGAGCAGGAAATTTTTTCTAAAAGATCACTCAAATACTGATTGTTTTATACATGCACTGATGAAAAATCAGTGCAATTGGAGGGAAAAAACAGTGGTATAAAACAGTTTGGAAGAAAGAAAATATCATAATAAATCACTTGTCATTGTGGATAATAGAATACTGCATCATCTTCTATCAGCTGGACTAGAGGTTAAAGCGTTAAAGCACTGCTTGTTCTCTAAACTCCAAGATCTTGCTGGCATATTCAATAGTGGGTTCTATCATTATTGCTTTCCTGGTAATAGAAACATTTCTCTTTCTATAATTGTTTATAATTCCTGAAAACTCTCGTGAAATGTCATCTGCCTTAATAAGTAATAAATTATCTCCTGAATGTGTTGAGAGAGCAATAATAGCAGGAGAGAAGGAAATTTCTTTTTTCCAGCAAGCATAAAATGCTGACAGAATGTTTCACAAATTATTTAAAGCATTTTGCATTAAAATGGAGTTTCAAAATGAAAGGTTGTCTTGCTCTGGAAAAATGATAGGTTTAAAATGCAAGGATACAGCTTTGAAAACTTAATTTGAGAACCTTGAGATATTCCGTCTAGACCATTATCAGCTGCATCTATTACTCAGTCCAACCATAAGCGTTTCTGAAGTTTATTTCCTGACTCTGATCAGCTCTTCTCAGTACATTTTGCTTCCCTCCCATTCTCTTGATGAAAAAAATTAGAAGCCTTAATTTAAATCAAAGTTGTACATTCTTATCATTTAAGGAACTGAAGTACTTTTCCAGGCTTATTTTGAGAGCTTGAGTTCCTAGATATTTTCTCCATGGCCTCTACCTCAGTGGCAATTTTCTCCACTTAGTATGTCGCTTTGTTATTTATAAGATGATCCTAATGATGCACTCATCACCTTGCATTTGATGTTCTGTTTTAGGTGCTATCAGCTAACTTCCTACTACAGGGTGTTGTTTTACCTCTCTTTGACTCCCCCTCTGCAAATATACAGCTCTACTGCCTTCCCAATGGTATTATTTTATAAAACTGGCAGATAAGTATTCAGTAATTATGTGACTATAACTATATAAATGGCATTTTTAAAAAGTCAAGTATTAAGCTGTGTTACTTTTCCTGTACAACTTTTGATTATTTTATAAATAAGTGTCTAATTTACATATATTTTGCTCTTTTATGTGTCTTGCTTCATGTAAGACTCAGTTTCTCTGAATGTTCAGTCATATCAGATATCCTATCAAACTAATACTTTTGGAGGTAATGCTCCCATACTTTAATCTGTGCTGTTTATCTCCACATCGAGGTACAGTTGACTTCTTGTAATTATTTACCACTCTGCTAGGAATTTCTTTACCATTTCTATTTCATTAATCTCGTGATTTTTTTCTTCTTCCAGGTTTTCCCTCACTGTGCGTTTGTGCTCTGTCTCAGTTACTCTAGTCTCATTGCTGGAATAAATACCTGACATCTAAAAATGAAGGAAGGCAAAGTTGATTTAGCTCACAGTTACTGGAGGTTTCAGTCGATATTTAGCTGGCTTCAAGGCAGAGTGGTACAGGGCAGATAACATCAGTTTATGGTGGCAGCAAAGAACAGGAGGATTCAAGGGAGGAGGAGTAGCAACAATGGTAACCAAGAAAGAGTCTCGCTCTCTTACATTACATTCAAGCTATCCACCTCAGTTTGGGTATAGCACGCACACCAATAATCCCAGCAGTAATAAGACTTATAATCCCAGTGGATCACCCATAATCTTAGGGAATCATGAGTTAATCTCAAACTCTAGAATTCCCTGCCCTATGACTGTATGACAGATTGCGGGGACAACTAGACACAAACCATAACATTCTGCTCCTGGATTACCAAAGTCTCATGCACATCTCTTTGTGAAAGAGACATTTTAGTCCATCTCTAAGAGTTACCAAAGTTCTAATAGTATCAGCATTGCTAAAAAAGTCGAAGTACCAAGTCTCCCACAAAATTCAAGGCAAACTCTTAGTTGTGAGCCCTTGTATAAAAGAAAAGTTAAACATTTCCAACATTCACTGGCATAAAACAAACATTACCATTCCAAAAGGTACACACAGCAGGATACCAAGCCTTAGGACTAAAACAGGTCCAAATTCCAGCAGTGAAAACATCAAGTCCTACAAGGCCATGTGGGATATCCAAAGCAATCTGTGGCAAATTGTGAACTCCATGTGCCTCTGCCCCTATGACATTTGTTTGTTTGTAGCTCCCATGGCTTCTCTCTTAGGCTATCTTCCCTTTGATGATCCACTTTCCTGGCTTTCCCAAGCTTCTGTGATTTCCACTAACCAGGCCTCTCTCTCACAGCTTGACACACTGCCCTCTCAGGGACCTACTACCTGGCCTTCAAGGCCTTCTTCTGAAATTGAGGTGTAAGCCACCTTAACCTTAGAACTTCTGCTGTGTTCTGCAAGTGCCTAAAACCAATACCGCGTGAATGATAACAAGTTCTGCTGCCAGCTGGAACAGTTGCTAGGCTTCCATCTCTCTTGGCTGTAGGAGTTCAGTATTTGGATTAATGAACGTTCTGACCCTGATTCTGAGGAACAAATTCTCCATGCCAATATCATTTTTTTTTGAAATTTATTGCATTCAATAAGAACTAATAATGTGACAGTTTCAAAACATGTGAGTAGTACATTTCCAGTATTTGATACAGTACATATTGTTGTCCTCCTACTAGTTATACAGAGCACAGGGTGTAGAAGTGATAATTTTTCTAATCATTACTGGTACAAAAAAAATTCTTCTCATTGAACTTTGAGAAAGCAGTTGTATACATAATCCAGTGTTTTATTATAACAATGCGTTATTGGCAAAACTGGCAATGTCAGACGCTGTTGACTTAAGCCTTTCACAGCTCAGCATACTAATCCAGCTTTATGTATTATGCCTCATGATTAAACTTTTCTGCTGGGTGGTTTAGGGCAAGTTTAAGCAAGATGCGTGTAGCAAAACATGTAACTTCTGTATTCCCCAAGGTCAGTCAAATCCCCTCAGGATCTACTTTGAAACCATATACAGTGCTTTGTAGAACTGTTGTCAATGTCAGCTATCTGGATGAGTCCCGGCCATTGCTTGACCAATTTCCTCTCTATGAAAGCCTGAAAGCACGTTTTCTGCCTACATGACTCTCCTTAGGTACACTGCGTATCTTCAATCCCTTCCTCTGCAACCCTATAATCTTCTTGAACAGAAAATTTGAGAAACCAGAGTTATAGGATGTTGCAGCACAGGTTCTCTTATGTCCTGAGTCCTCACTGACCTTGAAGGGCTAGGGCCAAAATATTGGCTATCCTTGTAGCCCTTCTTTTTCTCCAAGTTTTGATCTGTAAACTTATATTCTTAATCCTTCGCAATAAAACTGTAGTGATACTATTACTCTATAACGTAGGTACTTGAACTTAATATTACTGTCTTTTTGAATATCAAGCATCATAGATTCAACTTGGAATTTGTATTATCTATCAATCGTTGATATTCTAATAAATCTCTGTAGAATGTGATAAAAGGAGTTACCCATTTTTACACAGGAGTTTAGAAATCTAAGCATATACAAAAGTGTAGCCAGCTTGGAACCTGGTGTGACTGCTGCTGCCATTCTGGAATGTGGGGCTGTACTGCTTCTTCCTCATGGCAAAGTCTCTCTCCCTTGCAATTCTGAGGCTGAAAAGGGTGGAGAGCTGCTGCCTTCTGTGATGCCCTTAGGCCATCCTTTCAATTCTCTGGTTCTATCCAAGCAATGGAGATCCTCTCAGCTCTATCTTTGCAGTCTAAAGCATTCCTGGTGCTTTCTTTCTGACTAAGCTCACAAATTTTAAATCCTCATACTGTACTCTTTGTTCTTGATTGTCAACATAATCTGGCTAAAATCCCCCAATAAAAGCCCATGCTATCTCCCCAATATTTGACTGCTTTGAAATATCTTTTGAAAGATTAATCAGTCTGCCATGCTTAATCTCAGTCTCAGGCAAAGTTTCTGGGCATAAGCAAAATTCAGACAAACTTTGAGCTAAGCCATAACATAAATAATTTGGAGTCTAACAGCCAATGCAATCCTTCTTCCCTGCAGAAACCTCGCCAGCCTGGTCTTTATAGGCAGGCTTTCTGTCAGTCTTCTGGTCTGAGCTCTGACCAGAGTCTCCCAAGCAGAACAGCTGAAGCTGTTCCAGCTCTTCACAAGTAGACAGTCTTTCCAAACTTTCCTATCGCTTCCCATAAGCCATTCCTCAAAACTTGTAATCCATATAATCAGGTTTAGCCATAGCAATGACTCCACTCCTGTGATACCAAATTCTCTCTCAGTTACTCTAGTCTTGTTGCTGGTACAAATGCCCAACACCTAAAATGAAGGAAAGAAGCATTTATTTAGCTCACAGTTACTGGAGCTTTCAATCCATACTCAGCTGGCTCGAAGGCAAAGTGGCACAGGATAGATAGCATCAGTTCATGGTGGTGGAAAAGAGCAAGAGGAGCCAAGGGAGGAGTAACAGCAATAATGGTAACTGAGAAAGAATCTGTCTCTAAGAAAAGGAGGACGCAAATAAAATGTTGATTTATTTAAAATTTTAGAAAAAAAATATCTTTCTGTGGAAAATGAATTGCAATAAATTAAGTTGGAAGAAGAATATCAGTTGTGATAATCCAGATAGTAGATAATGATGGTGTGGAATTGGTTTAGTACAGAGGAGAGAGGGTAGTAAACCTGTTAGGGTAACAGGAGGCAGGCCTGGGAGATTGATATGGGTAGAAGCAAAAGCATAGAAATGGCTCTGAAACAATGCGTTGGTGACTTTAATATTCATTGCTTTGAGTCTGAAGTGCTTGTGAGACATCCAATAAAGGTGACACATAGAAAACTAATCATTAAAAACATATTACATTTCTCTGTCCAGTAAGCTGACATGACAGTGTAGTTAACATAGGATCAGATGAGCTGCAAGTGTCAAATGTACAGCACAGCTGGAAAAAATAAACCTAATTAATAATTAAAAACTATCAGTTGGCTATACATTGAATGACAATGCTTTGGATATATTGAATTAAAAATAACATATATTATAAAGATTAATTTTATCTTTTTAAAGAATAAAGTATGTTTATTCTCACAAAACCAATATAATTGTTATTTATTGGAAACATATATCCCATAAAAATGAAAACAATTGAGCACTAGATTTTGAAATCTCATATGCAACTCACAGTACATTTCTCAAGGGCAAGCTGTTCTATGCCTATCCCCTAATTTGTCAGATTCCTCCTCTATTATGCAAAGCAATTTAACCCTTGGCTCTAAACTTGTCTATCCAACTCTACAAAAACACACCTCCAAGCCTTAAGGCAATCACATTTCTACTTCTGGACTTTCCATTCTGTAATGGAATTATTTTTAAATTTCTCTTCTCCTGACTAGAGTGTGAAAAAAGAACATGTGTTGCTAATTTTTTTGTCCCTAGTACTCAACACAGTGGCCCATGGTAGGTCATCAGTAATGTTTGTTAAGTATTAAGAGTGGGTTCTTATCACTTAAAAGTGATTGTTAACTGAATTTGAAAATTATATTTATAGCAGTTGGCCTGGTATAAACCAAAAATAGGAGTAAATATAGCTTAGCATATGAAATCCCTTTATTTTCCTTTAACCTTATAGATTGATCCCACCTTGATCACTTTATACTGTTTATGACACGTTTGTCACAAAGTCACATTATTATCCTCTAGATATGTGAATAAATGCAGAGAGGGACTTTAAATCAATAAAGCTAACAAATAAGTAACAGGCTGGAGAAATGAATCCTTAAGAACACATAGGGTGAAGGTCGTATTGACACATCTAGTAACTAAGTAGTCTGAGTATTGGTCGCAGAAGTAAGTGTGAAATGAATACTTACTCAAAATCATATCACATCCAGTTCTTAGAGCAAATGTTACAAATAACACCATGACATTATCTTGTTAGGCTAGAAATTTAGAGAATAATGCAATTATTGCAGATACATTTTCATTAATGCATATTTTAAAGTCTTAAATATACTTGGTCACTTCATAAAACAGTATCCCCAAAGACAGGAACTTTGCCTATACTTGAGAATAAAATGCTATGAGGGGTGAACAAGATAGCTCAGCAGACTAAGCACCTGCTTAGGCAAGAGCAGGGACTGGGGTTTGATCCCTGGCACACATGCTACATTGGCACTACCCTCAGGGGTGTTGAGCTAGCCACTGAGACTGGGTGTGGTTGTGCATGCCTATAATCCCAGCGCTGAGGAGGCTGAAAACAGGAGGATCACTGCAAGTCTAATCTGCATAGTGAGATCCTACACCAAATACATTCAAAAAATAGAAAGGTATGAGACTAAGCAAAAAGTGATATGGTGAAAAGTGATAATGCAAGTCGAGCAAATTGCATGAACATTTTAGGCCGCATATTTAATACTCTCACTGTCTTGTCACATGGTTCCTGTTAAGCAAAAATTCTAGCTTCTGAGAGTGTGCATATGTGAATGAGAAAAGTGGTCGAATGTTTAGATTTGTGGCAATCAGCCACTGTTATCCTAACTCCTTGCTTTAGATGAAGTATATCGGAGTAGATCTTTCCCGGAGTAGGGGTGCACATTAGTGTGCAGTTGTCATGCTGCTCCTGAGTAGCTGACAGTGTTTTGTGTGCCTGGGACCCAGTGTAGTCCATGGTACTGAGAACTGCAGGAGACCAGGGTTACCGTTCAGGCATTACTTTCTTGTACAGTCTACATTTTTCTGTATGGAATTTTTTTCTTTAAAAGGAAAACAATTATCTGTTGCGATGGTGTTCTTGTTAACTTCCATGGGTATTTAAATAATGCTTTGCACAAGTGTGATAAATAGCTGAATAAATAATGATAAAAAAGGACTTATAGATCATAATGCCTCTGTTCCCATAAATGTCCAAAACACTTTGGTTTTCATCCAAATCAGCAGTTTCTTTCAGAGACAGAAACAAAAATGTATGATATAGTATCTTATCTCCTTTTCACTCTCCTGAAAGCAACAAAAAGCCAGCCAAGGAATGATGACATTTTAGTCATCATGATAGTTTAGAGACATTTTTGTATGGGCTGATATCCATAGAGGGTATTACAGCATTATACTTTAGTGTAACGTGAAGCTAAATTTGAGAAAGCAAAATTTACCATAATAAAACTTTCTCCAGTAAAGATGTCACCTGTTTCTCTTACTTTAAAAAGTTATATTTTGATAGATAAATCATATCACAGCATAATGGCTTTTTGTTCAATCGAGGCTTCTTGAAAAAAAAATCACACTAGTCTTGTTTGACATTTCTTTCTTTCTTTCTTTCTTTCTTTCTTTCTTTCTTTCTTTCTTTCTTTCTTTCTTTCTTTCTTTTTGTCTTTTTGAGACATGGTCTCGCTGTACAGTTCAGGCTGGCCTTGTGCTCACTTTTGTAGCCCAGGCTGGTCTCGAACTCTCACTGATCCTCCTGCCTCAGCCTCTCGAGTGCTGAGATTGTAGGCGTGCGCCACCACGCCTGGCTAACATTCACTTCTTAAGATTATAAATCTAAACATCTTTGAAATAAAATCAAGGCAGATGTAGTGGCCTGGGGTTCAGGTCTTAGCTTGTTGTCCTGGCTGTGTCCTCAGGGTATGCTGAGAAGGAGACAGAGACTGGGCATGGTGGTGCACATCTGTAATCCCAGTGCATGGGAAGCTAAAAAGCAGCAAGGATCTCTACAAGTCTGATCTTTGTAGTGGGACCCTGTAGACCCTGTACTAAATATAGAATAAAATAAAATAAAATAAAATAAAATAAAATAAAATAAAATCAGTTTATTCAAGGAAAAATTCTAGAAAAAGTGTGGGGGAAATGTTCTAGTTGCACACATAGCTAGTAGCCATATACTATACTGATCCCCTGTTTCTTCTTTTCAGCTGAAAAAAAACAAAGCAAAACAAAACAACTACTAGTGTTTCATATTTTCTATGAATCTGGCTAGAATATCTTTTATCCTGTATTTTGACAAGCTAATCTCTAAATGGTAGTAATATAATAATGAATATATGTTTAATTTTCAGTACAGTTGCTGACTGACAAAGAAGAGAGAGAGGCAGAGGCAGAGAGAGAGAGAGAGAGACAGAGACAGAGAGGGAGAGAGAAGCAGAGGCAATTGATGGGCAGTTTAAATGATAAGCTGACTTTGTATAACATTGGCTACCAGAAAAAAATCTCTCACAAATATGGAAATTTGCCAGTGTAGTGAATTTATTATTTATCGTACAATGAGAAAGCTGAGTTGGAGAGAATAACTTTCATTCTAATGCTTCTCTAACTCCAAAACCACTTTCCATTAAGAAGTTTTAGTTATTCACAAAGTTCATTCTCCCTGAAATTAACAAACTCTTTAATCCTTAAACTTTTTAATTTTCTGTGTTCTAGCTGATCACTTTTGTGATTGTGATCCAGAAAAAGCCCAGAGTAAACATTTCTTCTAAAGTGTTTATGTACAGTCTTACCACGCTAGAAAACAGAGAAAGCTAGTAACTGTGCAGACCAGCCCTTATGGACTCTTCAGTAATTCAGTTTTCTCCACTGCTTGAAGCAGTTCTTACCTCTAGCTCTGTATTTTTGGTTTACCTGCATGCAGGTCAAAGTTATTTCTCCTTCAAAGATGGTAACTGAATCACTTATATTTAAATAATGTGATTAAATCACGGTGCACAATTCTTATATTTCCCACATGTTGTGAATATTGCCAATTAATTAATATTCACAAAGGCTCCAGATTTAGGTTTAGAAATAGAAAATGAGATCAAGAAATTATTAATTTCTCAGATGGATGATTAGGATAAACAGAATTGCAATTTCAGTGCCCCTGGATAAGAAGTAGGGATCAGAAGTTCAAATCTCCAAGAAGCTCAAAGCCAATGCACAAGAAATAATTGATGAGGAAACAGAGAAAATAGTTGTGTGAAAATGACCATGTTTTAGAAACACAGACAAAAATTTAAATAGCTAATGCCATGCTGATGGACATTTTGGAAAAGGTTGGCATAAATGTGAATTTTGGCTAAGAATTAATGCAAATGATCACAAATGACAGCCTGCATAAAGTATTGCAAAGCCAAGTGAGACATCAGTGATTTAATTTTAGCAGTGGCCCCAATTATTTTCATATAGGATTGTTATATTTTTCTCTTGGTTTTTCTTGTGTACTCTTGCCCCTTGGCATTTTTCAAGGTTTTTTTTTTTTTTTTTTTTTCTGGCTTTGGACAACCAACTTTGACTTGCTACATCATCAACAGAAAGACGGGGGTGGGGAAGACAGTAATGCCCCCAACACAGAGCTTGGATCTCTGATCCAAATGGGGTCCTATTTCAGGGATCCTGGCTGGACCACATTACAGAATGCAATATATTCAGAAATGGTTGCTAAAAGAAAAGAAAATCTTTAATCAGTTTTTTTTAAACGTTATTTCAGTCCATTTTGTTTTATTTTATTTTTTGTATTTTAGGGAAGAGCTTACAGGGTGTTTGGGGTCTCATTACTAGATCAGACTCATAGTGATCATCCTGTTTATAGCCTCCCAAGATCTGGGATTATAGATGCACGCCACCATGCCCAGTCTTGATCAGTTGTTTTACGATAGTCAAATGCAGTGGCGTTAAGGCAGGTTCAGGAGGTTAGATACCCAGATGATGGTCCAATATTGGTATGCTGAGGTCATTGGTATGCGAGATAAAGTAGGCATTGATCTGCCACATAATCCTGGAGAGAGGAAGAGATTTGCCAGAGTTAGAAACATAATCCAGAGGTCAGTTACCTGCGCTGCAGTAAATTAGCGGACATTACAGCCTAATCTGTATCTAGTAAATATGATACCTGGTATATATGACTAGTATTACATAACATAGTAGACTTTTCAAAGGTGGTGTTCTTTATCCTTTCATTATCTCTTCTTATTTTCTTACTTTACTATTCTCTAGTATCTTCTACACTTACTTGTTTATTTTCTCTACGTATTGGTATATGAGTGCAACAAGTGCAAGGGCTTTGTTTACCTGAATCTTGCTCATGGGCTGGCCAAATAGCTCAGCAGATTGAAGCACTTGCAAGCAGGCACAGGGGTTAGGGGTTTGATCCCTGCCGTGCCAGCCCTGCCCCCCCACGGTGAGCTGAGATAGCAATTGAGACTGGGTATATTGGTGCCCACCTGCAATCCCAGCTCTTGAGAAACTGTAAACAGGCAGATCACTACAAGTCTGATCCAAGAGTGAGATCCTGAACACCACCCTGTAGACTCTTTCACATAATACAAAATACAAAAGAAAAAAAAAATCTTGCTTGCATAGTGGATAAATGCTTGTTGAATAAAAGAATCAATTAGATTTCAGTTAGTGAAAATGTTAAGAATGTGAGTCAAAAGTATATGTGTATTTTGTGTAGTAATGTACATTTTGAATAAATAAAAATTATTACTTTAGCATTTATTCTGCATAAGTAGTTACACCCATACATAGCTAGAGGTAAGCCATGACTAAGGATAATATTCTATTATTAAAACTTAAGGTTATTTCCATAGAGACAATAAAAGAGAAGATGTTAAAAAGCAGACACATAAGATGTCCTATAGCTTTAAATTATTTTAGGTGCAGAAAATAGTGAGTGTAATTTCTAAACAAACAGTTCCAATTATAAATTACATTGCATGGTCTTTTACTTTTAGGCAGAGCACATAGGTTATGGAGACTAAGAATATACAAATGAAAAATGAAGTTCATTTATCTGGTTTGAGTTAATTTTTAGCGAAAAGGAATTGTGGTGATGGTTTTATACATCGCTCACTTTTGTAAGTGTAAGAAATAAACATTGAAGAAATCTATTTAAAAATATAGTCATTTTTAGTTCTCTTTATCACAATGAGTCAGAGCCTATTCATAATGAAAGTGCAAAAACAGAACATGAACAGGATTTATTTCAACAGAAATTATTTTCTAGCAAACTAAATTGTGAATTGTTTCCAATTTAATGAAATGTTTTTTATCAAATCATTTTTACATGTAATTCAGAAAATGATTATATTATACAATTAAACTATCAATAAAATGTACAATAAGTGTAAGGCAGCATAGTTTTACCAGGGAATGAAAAAAGGGAAATGTATAGCAATATTTTTGGAAATTCTCCCAGTAACAAATTGTAAACAAATGAAAGGAATACTGTAGCCTGAAGCAAAACTGCTAATTTTACTTTATAGACAAGTGAGCTATTGAAGTGTGAATCTATAAACCACTATTGAGGTGACAAATATAATTCACCTGCTTTGACTTTCCCAACAACTTAATCAATATTCCAAAAGATTACTGTAATCTCATGATTCTGACATATACATGTCCCCATATGGAAGTAGTGCTAGAGTATGTTAGACAAATGAGGTCAGCTGATGGGAAGACTAAAGTAGGGATAAAAGTGGGAACCAAAGGAAGAGGACAGTCGTTGTGTCAACAGAGGAAGGAGTAGGAAGGTGATGGAGTCATACTTTGGTTATGAATAGAGATGCTGCCCTTACTGTTCATTTTTATCAGGTGCTAACTTCATGGTGCATGGGTGGGCTAGTTTAAGCATGCTACAAAGTGTAGGTATTGTAATTCAAGTTGGACAGTAATGAGTTGCAACTTTTTGAGGTATTAAGGAGGGATCAATACATTTTGAATGTGCAAAGAATACAAATGACTGTGGCTAGAAAGCAGATTGGAAAAAATGCTTTACAAGTTTTTCCTGCCAGAGGTGGAGTAGATTTCCCCACCCCTTGAATCTAGGGTTGGCTGGGTATTTCTTTGATTGTCATGTGTGGTGGAAGTAAAGTTGTATGAAGCTTAAGACTAAGACAAAATGTCTTGCAGTTTCTATTGTTTTTCACTCTTGAGATCCTGCCCAGAGCCTACTAATAAGAAAGTTTGTCTAATAAATTAAAAGATATTAGAATGTAGGAGAGGAAACCAAGATATGAGTGATCAGTCAGCACCAGCGATCAGGCACCTGAGTGGGGCTATCTTAGATTTTGCATCATAGCTGTTCTGTAGTGAAATGCAATTAAACGGATGATAACAGCAGAAAATCTACCCAGCTAGCCCAAGTAATACAAAGAAATAGCATTTCATTGCTTTTTTTAGAGCACAGAGCAATAGTTAACTAAAACAGATGACCTATATGAATTTTTTTCATTCTTTTGTCCATCCATTCCCATGGTTTTAAAATATTTGTATTATGAAATATACTGATGGTAGAGTCTTATTACAGATAAACATGCTAATGCTTTTTGTATCTGCTTATACTCAGTTTTCAAGGTCATTAGAGTGCTGAAGATAGTAAGAAGGAATACATCTGAAAACTTCTCTTGTAAAGGGCTAACTCTAGTCTCTTACAGTGGAAAGATAAAAGAATTACTATTTCTAAGCTGAAGTTTTCTAAGTTACCCCAGACTTAAATTCTTCTTTGAGGAGACTGATTCTTTGATGTAGAAGCAAAAACTAAAATCAATAAATAATTAAATAAACATGCAACACTTAAAAAATACAGCAATAATTTTTTTTAGTTCTAGGAGATACATAATCCATCAATTTTTTTGGAATACAACACAAAATAGGGCCGGTGAGATAGCCCAATGGCCTATGTGCCTGCTTAGGCAAGCTTAGGCACCCACGGGGACTGCGATTTGATTCTTGGCACCACATGCTGTGCCAGCACCACGCCCAGGGCAAGCTGAGCTGGCCAGAATATAAATAAATAAATAAATAAATAAATAAATAAATAAATAAATAAAATAAAGTTTAAAATCCTGTTAAAAAATAAAAAGAACACAAAATAAATTGAATATAGACACTCTGAAAAAGATAAGTATTCTGCTAAAGATGATATAAAGTTGGAACATATTTGACCAGTTTTGCATTTTTGAAGACTATCTGGGAGAACCATTGGGTCTTGATGGAGACAGACATAAAAGAATTTTTTAAAGGTATAGGTATTAATCGCTCCATGACAAACTTTTCAGTACTTGATCCTAGAAATATGTGTGGTCTTCTTAGAGGAGATTGAGCAGAAATTTTGAGGATTATGAGAGGAATTGCATAGTCCTAACTTATCTTGGACTGAAGGAAGTCCTATTAAAAAGTGTCCAAGTGGCAACAAATCTTGAATGTTACAAAAGTTACTGGACATAGCCAAATCTCCAAACTTGGAGAAACTGTTGTGCATGTAGGAAATTGCTCAGTTGGCAATCATAGACAAGATGTTTTCCACGGAAAGTTACTGGTATATACTCCCACAGAAAGTAAACACTTAAGTATAAACAGATTTGCTCTGGGAAAAGAAATAGAAATGAGAAAGTTGGGTATGAGCATGGAGGAGAATGAGTTCTCTCTTATTGGCCAAAAATGAAAATTAGTGTATGTACTCAGTTAATTCCACATATCAGACAGTGGAATGGAATATTTAAACTCCTGGAAGCATAAAAAATATATATTTACTGAAAGTCATATACCTAGTAAATTTATCCTTCAGAATTCAAGGAGAAATAGGTCAGCAAAAACTGATGAATTACATGGTAACCAGAATGACCACATGAGATATGGTCAGTGAAATCTTTTTTTTTTTTTTAATGCAATGTTTAATTTCAGGCTTAAGTACTTGAAATATAATAGGACCAGCACATAATTAATGTTGATATATAAATATAAAACCATGCTTGTATACACACAAAGGTCAGTGAAATCTTACACTAAAATTAAAAGGATGATAAATTGCAAAGCTCACTAGGAGGACTGGGTGGTTGCAGGTGTCGAACTGTCCTAACCAGCTCTTCACTTGGTTCCCCACAGCACAGGGTGTCAGAGGTGACTACCAAATGACTGCTGTGTTTGTGGAGGAGGCCAACACCCCAGAGAAGAGGAAACCACTGAAAAGTTGTCTGCCTCAGGGAGAAACACTGCCTGAGCCAGCAGGGCTACCACCAGGAAGAACCTAAGGTTTATGTAAATGGAAAAATAAAGCATGGTGTTTTACCCTGAGAGTCACTTCTTCATGGTGGGATAGTTTGAGAAGAAAAATGCTGTAGGACCTGCCTTATTACCATTTATGAAGGCATCGTTTGGGGAAGAGGTTGTGCGGGACTGAGCTATAGGATTTTTACTGTTACCCTACCACAAAGACTAGATGAGAGATGCTATGGGGAGCAGGCAGGGGGAGGGTCAGGGCTAAGCATAGACGTCTGGAGAAGTGCAAGCTCATACCATAAAGGTCAAAAAGGTCCAAAAGGTCTACATTGTGCGCTGCAAGGCCAAAGTTCACTGGTTATGACTTTCATAGGTGCCTGTATCTGAAGATAGTAGCATTATGTCCCATGATCTGTTTGAACCTCTGCCCTGCTGCCTACACCCAGTAGACACTAGTGATCTTATTGCTTCCCAATGTACTAATGTGAGGAGTGAGCTGTCTTATCTAGCCTGGATGGTTGCCACAATCTGGGGCTTAAAAATAAGTGGACCTTGAGGAGGACTCTAAGGGTCCTGCTCTCACACAGGAGAGCTGTGATCTGTGGGCTCAGTGTGCACAGGTCTGGAACTTTTCTGGTGGTATTTTAAAACTTTGGCAGCCTCTGGGCAGCTGGTGGGACTCTACTAAGCTCTGAACTTCCTTAGCTCCCAGCATGCAGGTGTGGTGCTTCTATTGGTGGCAACCAGTCCAATCTTTCAAGAACTTAGAACTCTGAGTGGCCTGTGGGACACAGGAGAGCCAGGATCTGTGGGCTCATCACAAGCAGGCATGGAGCTTTCCTGGCAGAATTTAAGCACATTGGCAGATTCCAGGCAATCTGTAGGGGACTCTGGTAAGCTCTGACCTTCCTTAGCCTCCAGCACACAGGTGTGAAGGTTCTGCTGGTGCTAGGCCAAACTTTTAAGAACTTAGGAGAACTGTGGCTGGCTGGCAGAACACAGGAGAGTTACGATCTCTGGGTCCAGACAAAGGTGTGGAATTTTCTTGGAGCCATTTAAGAACTTTGGCAGACTCTGGGAAGCCTGTGGGACTCTATCTGGGTGATTCCTGGGAGCTTCAAAAAAGCCAAAATGTAGGGGCAAAAGGCAATTTCAATCCTCTAGCCCACCTAGAACAAATCCAGGAGAAAAAGACATATAAGAACTTGGAAATCACACACCTGGAATCTCTGAAATTATAGCAGCTGAAGTAAAGAAACAAGTCCATCAGGCAATAGAAGAAACAAGGGCACAAAGAATGTCTCAGGTCCAAAAGAAAGAACAAAAATCATAGAAGAATTGCTCAGCACAGATAAAGAAGACATAGAAAAATAGAGGAGAATAAAAAAATGATGGCAACACTGAATGAACAATAGAGGAAAGAATTGGAATACATGAAACAGATTGAAATATATATCTAGGATATTAAGAACTCCATTGAAAGCTAGCAAAACTGCCTGAATGAAATTGAAAATAGTCTTTCAGACCTTGAAGACAGTGTTGTAGCTAATGAATGTGAAATAAAAGATTTTCTTAAAACTAACAGGGAACCAAGAAATAACAATTAAGCAGCTATAAGATGATGCAAAGAAAAAATAATGTAAGGATAATAGCTGCCACTGAAGCAATGAGAGACAGTACAAATGAAATAAAAAGACTTTGCAGAAGTGCTAGCAGAAAATTTTGCAAACATGAGAAAAGAACCTGACATACAGACAGTGAGCCATACAGAACTCCACACAGCCATAATCACAATACATCTGCACCTAGGCACATAATAATCAAGATCCCAGAAATACAGCAAAAGAATAGAATATTAAAAGCTTCTAGAGACAAGAAACAGATTACCTACAATGGAAAGCCCATTGGAATCGGGGCAGATTTTCTCAACACAAATCATCTAGTTGAGAAGAGCTTGGTATGAAGTATTTCAGATCATGAAAGAGAATAACTTCCAACCCAGATGGATGTATCCTGCAAAGCTATCTATCAAATTCAGTGGTGAAGTAAGACTGTTCCTTGACAAAGAACAATTGAAAAAATTCATCACCACCAAACCAATCCTACAAAGAGTACTGATGGATATCCTATAAAGAGACAGAAGTGATCACAGAACAAGAACAAGAGGAAGGAACCAACAAACAGACCAAGTAATCGTAAGGAAGGAAAAACTACCAAACCTATAATAGGAAAATAACATGACAAAGGTAAGCCAATACATAACTATCAATGTAAATGACCTCAGTTCACCAATCAAAATAAACAGACTAGCAGAGTGAATTAAGAAACAAAATACAAGAGCTAGCCATATAGCTCAGCAGACTAAAGCTTAGGCAGAATGTAGTGGCCAGGATTAGATCCTCAATGTGCCCGCCCCAGGGGCACGCTGAGATGGTGATTGACACTGGATGTGGTGACACGTGTCTGTAATTTCAGAGCTTGGTGTACTGAAAACAGAAGGATCGCTACAAGTCTGATCTATTAGTGAGGCCCTATAGACCCTGTAGACCCTGTCCTAAATACATAAAAAAGAAATAAAATCCAACAATATGTTCCATACAAGAAAGAAGTAACTAAAAAGGAAATTAACAGACTAAAAGTCAAAGGATAGAAAGCAAGTGTCCATGCTGCAGGAAATCAGAAAAAGGCAAGGTAGCTATGTTGGTTGCTGAAAATATCAACTTCAAACCAAAAATCATCCAAAGAGATAAAGAAAAGCACTACATACTTGTTAAGAGAAAACTGCAGGAGGAAGACATAACAATAATAAATATATATGGACCCAATATAGGAGCATCCTCTTACATACGACAAATTTTAAGACTTGAAAAATCAAGTGGGCAATAATACAATAGTAATAGAGGACTTTAACACACCACTGTCACAAAGAGATAGATCAACTAGGAAAAACTCAGCAAAGAAATAATACAACTAACCCAAACTTGGGAAGAAATTGACTTTATATACCTCTACAGAATGTTTCACTGAGCAAAAACAGAATATATATTCTTCTCAGCTACATAAGGGACATTCTACAAAATAGACATTATACTAGCACACATAAAAGCCTTAAGTAAATAAAAAGTAATTGAAATTATCCCATGCATACGATCTGATGTCAGTGAAAAAAACCCCTGAAAATTATTATCAAAAGAAATTACAAAAACACTATAAATACATGTAAGTTAAATAGCAGCCTCCTAAACAACAAATGGATCATGGATAAAATTAAAGAAGAAATTAAAAGCATTTACAATGAAATGAAAATGTTGATATAACCTGTGAAAACTTGTGTGATACAATGAAAGCTGTCTGAAGAGGAAAATTTATAGTAGTAAATTCACACATTAGGAAAATAGAGCAAACCAAATGAATTATTGGATGCTCCACCTCAAGCTTCTAGAAAAAGAACAGCAAGTCAAGCCCAAAGCCCAAAGAAAGCAAGACATTATGAAGATTACAGCAGAAATTAATGGAGTAGACATAAAGAAAACAACAGAAAGAATAAATGAATCAAAGAATTTATTTTGAAAAAAAAATTGATAATTCCCCTAGCAACCTAAGTAAAAAAAAGTGAAAGAAAAAAACTCAAAATTCACGCAATAAAAAAATGGAAAGGGTGAAATCACTACAGATTCTAGAGAAATTCAGAAGATCATCAATTCTTCCTTCAAAAATCTTCACTGTCTCATGGGATCAAAAATAAATAGGAAATGGACGGTTTCCTATATGCATATGAAATACCAAAGCTGAATCAAGAAGATAAACTCTGGATGATCTGATAATGAACAATGAAATTGAAAATGTAATAGAAAACCTACCAACAAAGAAAATCTCAGCAGAATTCCACAAGAAATTTAGAGAAGAGTTAATGCCAACTTTTCTCAAAGTCTTCAGTGAACTTGAAAGCAAAGCAATTCTCCCAAACACATCCCACAGTTTGTCTCTAATGAATATAGATCCTAAAATCTGCAATAAAATACTAGCAAACAGAATGCAGCAAAGCATCAGGAATACTATGCATCATGATTGAGTTACTTTTTACTCGTTGCTGGAACAAATACCCGACACTCAGAATGAAGGAAGGAAAGGTTTATCTAGCTCATAGTTACTGGAGGTTTCAGTCCTTATTTGGCTGGCCCAAGGCTGAGTGAAACAGGGCAGAGAGCATCCAGTTCATGGCGATGGAGTAGCAACAATTGCTACAGAAGCAATTGACCAACCAGGGCACCAGACAGCAACAGCATGAGTCTGTCTCTCTGCCTTTCTTTATATTACATTCAGGCCTCCTCCTCAGTCTATCCACCTTAGGCTACACCCATAATCCTAGAAGCATATAAAACAATTCCAGGGGTCATGGATCAAGTCTCAAAATCTAGATCAGTACTAAATCACATAATTCCGGTGACTCATGAGTCAAGTCTCAATCTGTAGAAGTCTGTGCCTATTTGCATGAGGCCTTGGGGGGACAACTAGACATAAACCATAACAATGATCAAGTGTGATTCACTGCAATACTAGAGGTATGGTTCAACATATGCAAATCCAAAAATATAATATACCACATCAATAGAACCAAGATAAAATACTACACGATCATCTAAATGAGATGCATAAAAAATTTTTGACAAATCCAGCACTGATTGATGATGAAAATCCTGCAGAGAACTGAAATAGGTGGTCTATATCTCAACCTGATAAAAGCTATCTGTGAGACACCACAGCCAACATAATACTAAATGGGCAAAAACTGAAGGCCTTCACTTTAAAATCAGGAATGTGAAAAGGATGTCCTCTGTCTCCACTCCTACTCAGTGTAGCTTGGAAATATTAGCCAGGGTAAATAGAAAGGAAAGAGAAATAAAAGGAAAAAAAGATTGGACAGTAGGAAGTGAAATTATCATTACTTGCAGATTATAAGATTGTGTACATAGAATACTTCACCAAGAATCTTGTAGATTTAATCACCAAGATCACCAATGTAGCAGGATACAAAATCAACAGTCAAAAATCAGTAACACCAAGAATGAACACAGTGAGAGAGCAATTAGGCAAATGATGCCTTTCACAATAACAGTAAAAAAATGAAATAGTAAGAAATCAATCTCACAAAGACATAAAAGATTTATACAGTGAAAATTACAGTACTATGAGAGAAGAGACTGAAGAGGATTTGAGACAGTGGAAAAATAGTTGATGCTCATGGGTAGGAAGAACCAGTATTGTGAAAATGGCCATTCTTCTGAAGTTGCTATACAGATTCAATTGAACTGAATTAAAATATCATTAGTATGCTTCAGAGAGATAGAGAAAACTTTCTCCAAATTCATTTGGAACCAGAAGAGATCCAGAACATCAAAGACAATCCTGGGAAACAAAGAAAAGGCAGGATGTATCATAATCCTTGACTTGAAATGATACTATAAAGCTATTATGATAAAAGTAGCTTGACACTGGCATAGAGAAAGACCTGAGGATCAATGGAGCAGATTAGAAGATGCAGACACAACGTCAAACATACTCAGCTACCTTATCTTTGTTAAAGGGACCAAACAGGCTCACTGAAAGATACTCTCTTTAATAAATGGTGTTGGAAAAACTGGCTTTCTAACATGCCAAAGGCTAAAAGTAGACCCATGCCTATCACCATGCATAAAGCTACAATTTAGAGTCAAAATGGATCAAAGATTTGAATATGAAAAGAGAAATACTGCTTTAATATTGTGGTTTGTTCAGAGAGTTCATAAACAAAAACAAAACTGCATGGGAAATATTTCAAAGAAAGAACAACTGGCACTTCACCCTTTTGAAATGTTTTTTGTAGTTCAAAACAAATCAACAGAGTAAAAAGAGAACCCATAAATTGGGGGGAAAAAAGGTCATAGCTGACCATCTCTCCAACAGAGACTTTCTGTCTAGAACATAGAAAGGATTAAAAGAAACAATCAGGCTCCCAGAATTCAAAAGTCAAATTAAAAAATGAGCACCTGAAATGATTATACTCTTCTCAGAGGAAGAAATACAAATGGTAGGTAAATATATGAAAAAATGCTCACCATCATTGGTCATTGAAGAGATGCATATTAAAACAACTCTACAATTCCATCTCACCCCAGAAAGAATAGCTAACACCAAGAAATCACCTAGTAACAAATGCTGGAGGGACTGTAAAGAAGAAGGAACCCTTCTGCACTGTTGGTGGGAGTAAAGATTGGTACAACCACCATGGAAATTAGTGTAGAGATTTCCTTAAAAGCTAGATTTGGAGATCCCATTCAAACCAACTATTTATCTACTGGGTATTTTCCTAGAACTGAGAACCTTATACCACAATCATATATAGGCACCTGTATTTACAGTAGCACAAAATTTTACAGCTGAAAATAACCCAGATGCCCCTCAACTAAAGAATTGATGAGGGAGACTTCTGGCGGCCAAAGACCTCCTCCAGCCTGTGTGAGACCTCAGGCTGCCAGAGACCTCTGGCCTGCCCGAGACCTCCAGAACACCTGTGACCTTCTCTGGCCACCTGAGACCTCTAGCCTGCGTGAGACCTCCAGCCTGCTGCATCAGACCTCCTCTGCTCCCCACCCCCGTCCCCGCTGACCTCCAGCCCGCCTGAGACCTCCTCCGGCTGCCTGAGACCTCCTCAGAGACCACTTAAGACCTCTGGCCCGTCTGAGACCTCCTCCAGTGCACCACAACTGCAGCCTATCCAGCATCAGGCCCACCACATCAGACCTCCTCCGGCCCACCACAAGCACAGATTATCCAGCAGCTAAGTCTGCTATGTGAGTCAGACCTTCAACCAGACACAAGCATCGCCTATCCAGCACTAGGTTCTCCATGTAAATCAGACCTCCGGCCTAACACAAGCTTAGCTTATTCAGCAGTGAGACCTCCCTCCCCCGCCTACAAGCCGACCCAGAAGCCTGAACTGAGCAACTAACTCGTGGGCACGCAGCCATGGACCAAAGATCAGTGCTATATAGAATGATACAGACAAGGAGCAAAATGCAATCTCAGGTCCTGAGCCCACCTGTAACAGATTCTGCTGCCATGAACTGGATGCTCTCTGTGCTGCTCCACTCAGCCTTGGGCCAGCTGAATGTGGACTGAAACCTCCAGTAACTGTGAGCTAATAAACCTTTCCTTCCTTCATTTTGAGTTTTGGGTATTTGTCCCAGCAACTAGTAAAAAAGTAACTAACACAGCCATCATCAAAACTTTCTGGAAACCTGGGCATGGTGGCTCATCCTTGCAATCCCAGTAGCTCTGGGCGCTGAGGCAAGGGATTGAAAGTATGGCTGAGAAGTAGGGTATTCCTGGGTTTAATCCCTGGTGTCACCAAAAGTTTTCAAGTTTTCTTTAAACATACAGTTGGTTTAATTTGTATACCTAACTAATTTTACCTGGTTTGTTTTCTGAGTCAAACCTTTAACTGACTCACATTCTCTACTGAGTTTTGTCTTGTGTATTGTTTCTTTTTTCACTTAAATTGTGTCAATTAATAGACATTTTTAAAGGCAGGCATTTTGGTTAGGTTGCCCTAGAAGAACAGACTCAATAGAGAAAATGGGTAATTATGCACAAGGATTTACTGGGTAGGTGCACAGGATCAGAGGGTCCATGAGCATGTGTGCATGCGTGCATGTGTGTGTGTGTGTGTGTGTGTGTGTGTGTGTGTGCACTCAACCACTGTAGGATCCAGTAGCTCATCATTCCAAGAAGCTTGAAGCTACAGAGCAAGCGAGATCAAGGACATAACTACCAGTCTGATATTGACAATCTAAAGCTCCCTGGAGAGTTGCTGGTATGAATTTACATTTAAAGACTGAAGAAGCTGGAATATGGCATCCACAGATGATGGCTGCAGCAAAAGTCTCTTCAGCTCAAACGGTATGGAAATTTTCAAAGTCACCAGGAAACTCCTTTCTTCTACCCTACATGTAAGCTGTGGGGCTGTTCATGGTGCCATGCTCATTTTCGCCCCCTCAGTTGCTGGTGACATGTCAATCACCACTGAAAGCATCCTATAGATGCTTCTAGAAGTGTGCTACACTAATCTTTAAGGTGTTTCTAATCCAGTGACATTGGCATATCACCTATGACAGTCACAGCAACATTATGAAAACTATTAACATTAATTTGTATCACTCTATGAGAGCTTGGTGACTGAAGACTATTTTTACAATGAGAGTAACTTAATTTTTATACAGAAATCTGCTTGTGAATGCTCTCTTCAAGGGTGGCAAGGATTTACTTTGCTTCAGTCTGATGATAATTACCACAGGACTAGAGAATATTACTCTAGGACATTCATGAATCATCATCAGCGAGTAGCTTTTAGCATCTTTTTTAGTATATTCAGTTGAGTTCCACAGACATTTGAATTTTTTTTAGTATGACAAATATTTTATTCAGGGTTGGGCTATAAATAAATAAGATCTTGTCCTAGGTATAAAGTCATTATTATAGTCTAGGAGGGGAAAACAATGATATAACTTCCTTTTTTTTTTTTTTTTCGGACCAGGGTTATAACTTCCAATTTTGAGCATAACATGGATTTTTTTTATTTTAAATTTAACAATGGTTATATTACATATTTTCATCATCAGATTAGTTCAGATTAATAGATACAGGTATATAAGATTGATCAAACAATTAAACATTAACATTTTCAATAACAACATGGATTTTATATATGAAGGATTCTTTGAATATATGTCAACAAGTTGATTCCGTTTTTCTTTTTTTAAATGGCTCTGCAGATCAAACCAGGGCCTTGTGCATGCTAGGAAAACACCCTACCACTGAGCTATATCCCTACTCCAAGCATAATTTTTTGTAGCTGATAAGAGTTCATCTTTTCTTGGGTATTCTTATGTATTTAAGTATTTTCATATAACTTTTAACTGAAAATTGAAAAAATCTGGTCATATATCCAAACATTAATTTAAATGTAGGTATGTATTCACATTTTGAATGCTAAGTATAGAATAAAGAGTTGTGTGATTATCTTTATATTTTTGATAAACAATCAATAATCTTAGTGATCCACCTGTATTCAGTCTCCCAAGACCTGCAATAATAGGCACCTGCCACCACACCCAGTCTCAATCGCTATCTCAGCGCACCCTGAGGGCAGGGCCAGCAAGGTACAAGGAGGATTGAAACCCAGCTGCTGTGCTCTGCCAAAGTAGCAGGCACTGTAGTCCGCTAAGCTATCTGGCTGGCCCTGTTCCTTATATTTTGAAATTGTGAGCAGTCTACAATGTATGTATACCATTGACGTTTGAGGAACTTGCTGTTCAACTATGGCTGAGAAAAAGCAGTCTTTTCCAAAGCCCATAATAACTTGTGGTTTCCCCAAAGGCTATAAGAATTGTTCACATTTTAAAAGGAGCATGTCAAGGGCCTTGGTCTAGCAGTAAGCACTCTACAGATAGAAGTTTAGTAAATTTGAGTTTCAGGACTCTCCTCCTGCTTGAGGGTATTTTCTAGAGGAAACAAATTCTTGCCATCTTGAGCTTTTTTATTATCTTCTTTTATGCTCACTAGTGTGGTATTTCAGGGCACACAATCTCCTATGGGGAGCTGGCCTCTTCCATAAAGAAGGATTTGAATTTATAGTAATCCAATATATTCACTGCAGATTAATTCACCTAATATTCTGAGATCGTCACAGCAATTAGATAGCCGAAACAAATGATTTCTCTATTATGTTTAGTAGCATAGAGATTAGCAGTGTCATTTTCACAAGATTTTTTGAATTTGGCATTTAGCTAATGGAATCCTCATCTTAGCATGACTTTTATTTTGAAGTTAATAACCAGAATATATTGCATCTGTCACCTCGTATACATGAACTATTGCAAATATTTTGAGTTTTTAAAATATTTGCTGCAGTACAAGTTTTTTTTTCATTTTTTTCTTTTGTCTACTTCAGTCACCTTTGAAAATCCCAAGACATTATAACCCTTCGGGCTGGGCTGTTCTCGTCATCACAGTTTCCTGGAGATGGCAGCAAAGTACGCAGAAGCCAGAGCAGCCACACTTGCACACAAACAAGTGGTGAGATTAATGGTGCTGAGAGATTCTGGGGATGACTGACGACACACATCAGCGTCTTCTGCTCTCAGATGTCAGAGCAGGTAAATAAAGAGCTGATGTATATATTAATTTGTTTTTTAATTATGTTGGGTAACTTCCAATAATCCTGTATAAACTGCTTCTTTTATTTTATTCTTCACCTGTGGTCAAGTCCAAGGCTTTTTCTGTCTGCTTGTTTGTTGTTAATCTTGGTTCTTTTCTGAGAAAAATACTAAAAGATCTCTAGAACACCAAACAGTCTTTTGAAGCCTATATTTGTGGGCCAATCTACATTTGCTAGCCTTACTTTATTTTCATATAGCTCTTTCTAATCTTGTAGCTCACTGCGTTTCAATCCCTCTGGGTTGTCAGATATTTCAGATCTATAATGGGATGATTAACTGGCAAGGCAATGCGCAGGCTAATAACAGATTGCAAAGGACATCATATTAGACATTGTAAAAGCCCTCTTTATTCCAAAGTATACATCCAATAATGCCCCAGCAGACATGAGTAATGAGCATTGTACCCAGAATAACAGGGACTCTACCGCTCTGGAATTTGAGTAGAAATGTTATTAAAATGAAAAAGAGAGAACTCCCTTCTAGTGAATTGCAACTGTTGGTTTCAATGCTAAACTTGTTTGTCAAAGTGCTGTTGCCTGGAATTGGGGAAAGCTTATATATGATGAAAACATTTCACTAGTTCATAGAACACTAGAAAAAATTTTTCTTTCAAAGAAGCTAAATGAAGAATGTTTTAAGGTAAAAATCAAGTGTTTTTTTTTAAACTATAATGTATAACTGTCTTTTGAGAGTCTTTTTCAAATAAAATTTACCCTAAACATGAAAGAAAAAAGGACATTCTTGGCGATAATCTGAATACAAATTTTAAAAAGAATATTTTTTTCAGATAATATATAAGTATGATGAATTGAGCCAACTGCTGTTTTGGGTAAGATTTTTGATTAGTATAATATGTTTTGTTCTAAATGGAGCTGCCTTTCTACCTGGAAACATCCCAGGAGCGTTACTGTGCATGTATATGTTATGGAAAATTCCAAAGCTCTGATTTGCATTCAAACAATTGATGAGCTAAATACACTACTTGTCATTTATATCTATTCACCCAAGGAAGACAATTTGAGATAAGGTAAAGAATCACTGAAAGTCAGATCTGGAAGCTCAGTTTAAAATTTTCATGGTAGTGGTGTGTGTGTGCAATAATTTTATGGAAAGATGTTTTATTGTTGGCTGAGGACTTGGCAATGTATCATCTCAGCTTTCTTCAGCTTTTGGTTTCTTCATCACAGTGCAATGAGCAGATCTATAAGCCTGAACCTAGAATGGTAAAATAGAGGAACATGGTTAAGGGTTACATAGCCCTAGGCTGAAAGATGCAGGGTTAGAAAAAATCCTCAAATATGAACCAATATTTACATCTCACTTTCACATTCTTACTACAATGTTAAAACTCCCAAGAAAGAATTTTGAAGGGTCCAAACTCCCATCATCTCAGTCTAGAGATGTCTCTCTGCTTTTTTTTGTTTGTTTGTTTATTTTTGTTTTAGAATCTCTGAGAAAAAGGCTGGTGTACGTGACCAGATTTGATGGAGGGCAGAGCAAATTTGTTGAAAGTCTCTGAGACTGGAATAGAGTTTGGAGTTTTCCCTTACTTATATGCCATCATTCTTGGTAGGGACGGCTGCAGACTCTTACAGTAGTAATGATGTAGATGATAGCTATGTTCTGTTGTACAATTGCCAAATATTAGATACCCTTTTGGGTACTTTGTGAGTATTAACAAATTCAATGCTTATGACAATCCTTTATGGTAGTTTCTGGTAATTATGTTAAATAGTAATTTTAAGTATAAGAAGCATATTCAAGTTAAATAACTTACATCAGAAAGTAATTGAAGCTGAATATGGTGGCCTGAGCTTGTGCCCTACTCAACCAAAAACTTGTGTGCTGAAGGCCACATGTTCTCTCTAAGGACCAGAAGGCAACTTTCTCGTAATGTGAAAGAGAACAAAAACAGCTGCAATGATTGGAATTGTCAAGGACTAAGGACCAGGCTCCATCTTGCTTTCCTGGAATAAAATAAGACCGTGATCTTATTGTCCAACAGAAAAAAGTAACCCTGCAAATGACTGAGATTGGATTCTCTGACAGCGAGGCTGCTAGGAGTCTGCAGCAGAACACACTAAATTATATCCAACTATCTTCCTGGAGTCTCTGTTTATTATCTTGTCGGCACATCAAGTTTAATGTGTTAAAATTTTGTCTCTTAACTTTTCTTTCAAATCTGTTCTTTTTCATCTATAAGAGTTATGGGATTCTGCTTTTCAACCGTTTAATTCCAAGCCTCCTCTGTTCTTACATTCTGTATGAGATTTTCAGCAAGTCTTCTTGAAGCAGCTCTGTTAGAATCTGGCTTTCTCTCCTTGTTCCTCTGATATTACCCTGGTCCAAGTCACCACATATCAAATTACTACATCGCCTTTGAGCTGGTTCTGTGTTTCTGTGTGCTAAGCTTCCATTATTCTATTTTCTCTGCAGCAGCTGGACTGACTGTTAAGCACAGATCGTGTTATGCCACCCTCCTGTCCAGAATACTTCAGTGCCTTTCCATTTCCCTCCGAGAAAAGCCAGTGTTTTAACATGACCTACAAACCATATTGCATTAGCACTTTCAGGCTTTTTTTTGTTTAGCTTTCATCCAAAGAGGCATCTTGCTTTTAATTTTGGTTTTAGGACTCTTGAACTTTCTGTCACTTCTGCATGGAGTAGTATTCTCCCAGTCTTTTGCATGGCTAATTAATCTCACTTCCTTCTCATTTTAAATAAAAGCCACCTTTTCAGCTGAGGAATTTATCAGCTACCTTGTCCAAAATTTAATGTCCTTCAGCCTCCGATCTCCTTCCTTGTTTGCTTTTTCTTTCCCTTGGAACACAACAATGTCTAATATATAATTTATCTACGGTGTATATTGTCTATCCATCTCTCTTATTAAAGTGTATCCCTGCATAAGAGTAGGACTATTGTTTTTCAATCATTTTTTAATCCTAGCACATTGCCTGGAACATGGTAAGTACTTAGAAAATTTATTATGAATGACTGATTTTAGAGAATTAAGAGAACGTGTTGTGCCAACTTGCACTTTAAGAATATATACAGAATTTTTACTCGCTGCAGCAGTATATGGATCACAGTGGAAGTTAATTCAATTTTTATCTAACTTTAGCCACAAATAGATGGATGAATCAATCACCACTATAGCCTAAATTCCCAAGGAATTTAAAATACATGATGCAAAATAAAGCAGTTTATCACTAGATTTTACCATATTAACCTAGACACGCAGGACTTTCTGTGGTTTTTATTTATTTAAAATTCATTTGAGCTACTGTTCAGAGAATTGATGGTGCCTTTGATTATTATCATTATATTGTTTTTACTTTTTCTATCATTTAGTTTGATATATATAATTTCTACATGATCATTATGTAGATTGGACTAGTGGCTGAGGCTGGTACACTGGTGTGGATCTATACAGGAATATCATTCAACCTTCTTTTTTTTTAAAACTAAACAGTAAAATTTTTATACAAAAAATATTTAAAAGTCAGGTTTCTAACAATGTCACTGAGAAGATACTTTAAAAATTATTATAAAACAACTATAAAACGAAGCACGTACTTATCTCAAGTCTTGTTTTATAGCTTTCTTGTGGACTGTGGTAGTAAAATATTTTAATTAGCTTATTACGGAGGAAAGTCCACCTCAAGAATACAAATTCCCCCTCCCCCAATCATCTCCATACTTTTTTTTATTTCTCATTTTCATTTTTTTATTTTTCATTCAACCTTCTAAAAACTCCTTCCCGTGTGCAACTCTGTATACTTCATTACTCACACTTACATGAATGCTGTTTAGTCTGCTGTAAGGTATAAATATATGAACAATAGCAGTGGTTGTCCCCAAGGAGTTTATATTTCTTCCTTTACTCTTAATGATCTGCCTGTTTACAGCCTCCCAGGAGCTGGGACCACAGGTGCATACCATCATGCCCAGTCTCAATTGCTGTCTCAGTGCACCCAGGGGGTGGGGCTGGTACAACAGGCCCGGGGATCAAGCCCCTGGCCCTTGCACCTGCTTGCAAGCACTGAAAAAGAAAAAGATTGGCATTGCCATGTACTCAGATATCTCTTTAAAAGGGAGGGACCTGTTAATTATAAGTTATTCCATACAAAGAGATATAGATATTTCAAAAAGTAGAAGTCTCAGAGTAAAAGAGCTACAAACTTGGATAGTCTAAAAAAGGGATTATCTGAGTTATTCTCCTCTTATTGTTGGAACAAATACCTGACATCCAAAATGAAGGAAGGAAAGGTTTATTTAGTTCATAATTACTGGAAGTTTCAGTCCATAGTCAGCTGGCTCCAAGGCAGACTGGCCCAGGCAGAGAGCATTAATTCATCATGGTGGCAAAGAGCAAAAGGAGCCAAGGGAGGAATAGCAGTAACAATGGCAACAGAGAGGAAGGCTGTCTCAGTCTCTCTTATATTACATTCAGACTCTCTGCCACAGGCTGGGGCAAGTACTCACACCCATAATCCTAACAATGCTAAGATCCATAATCCAGTGGATCATGAGTTAATCTCAAACTGTAGAAGTCCCCATTCCATGACTTCATGAGGCTTTGTGGGGACAACTAGACACAAACCCTAACAGAGATTTAATGGTCAAGTCAGTGCATGGAGGGAGGAAGACACTTCTAATTTAAATTGAACAGTAGATTTTAGTTTGATTAATTTGGAAGTGCACACCTACATATGTATTCTCTTGGTGCTAATATTCATAATGAGAAGTCCATCCATTGCTAGGAGGAAGTGAAAACCAAGAGAGAAACAACTTTGTAACCATCTTAAACATGCAAATTCTCACATTTTTAGCTCTACAAAAATTGAATTATTGACTTTTTAGAACAGTAGGTTAAAATAATTGGCATGAAAGGCATGCTTTAAAAAACAAAGAAAAAAACAGAAAAACAAAATGGTCTGGAAGATAGCTCAATGGAATAAGTTCTTGCCTGGCAAATGTAAGATCCTAAATTCAATCCTTGGTACCAAAAAAGCAAACAAACAAACAACAAAAACAAAAACAAAAAACAAACAAACAAAAAAAGCCTTGTAAAATAACAGAACAAAGATGCCTGCTAGGCAGATTGAGGTTGCCTTAAATAGACTCACATTCTAATCCACAGAACTCCTATTCATGATTCCTTGGCAAAAGGTACTCTATGGATGTGATCAAGTAAAGAGCCACGAGAAGAGATTGTTCTGGATTACCTGCATGGGCTGTACCACAAGTGTCTTATTAGTGGAAGTCTTCTAGATGTCTCCCCACTGCCCCCCATGCTCCCCATGCTCCCCACTCCTGCTGAAGCCTCAAGCACTCATACATGGGATGTTTTAGAAGAGGCAGGATCTACAGTGTGCGATGTTGGGATTAAGGGTGTGTGATTATTAATTTGTTTGTCATAGTTCTGAGTAGGATAAAGAATGGCCCACACCCCCACTTGTAGGTGAGTGTTCCCCACCCTCTGGGGACAGAGGTATAAAGGGACAGAAGGTCTGCTGCTTGCCGCTGCTTGCTGCCTTCTGCCTGCTGTGAACTGCCTCTCCCCTGTGATGCCCCTCTGTTCTGCTGTCCCACCTTGCAGCCAGCCAACCATAAGACGAAACCTCTGAAACTGGGTGCCAATTTCGAGTGTGCAGTATTTTATCTCAGCAATGACGAAAAGTAACTAAGACACCTTCTATGTAATTTGTAAGCTAATTGTCTCAGTTACTCTTCTCTTGTTGCGGGGACAAATACCTGACACCCAAAATGAAGGAAAGAAAGGTTTAGTTAGCTTACAGTTACTGGAGGTTTCGGCCCATACTCTGCTGCCTCCAAGGCAGGCTGGCACATGGCAGAGGGCAGCAGTTCATGGTAACAGCAGGCAGCAAAACAAGAGCAAATTGGAAGCCCAGCATGGTGCTGCACGCCTGTAATCTCAGCACTTGGGAGGCTGAGGCAGGAGGATTGGTGTGAGTTTGAACCACAAAAGTGAGCTCAAGGCCAGCATGAACTGCATAATGAGACCCTGTGTGGAAAAAAAAAAAAAAAAAAAAAGAGCAAATGGGAGGAGTAACAGCAACAATGACCGCAGAGAAGTCTGTGCCTCTGTCCTCTGTTGCTGTTCTATTAAATTTAGATGATCTGCAACAAGCTGGGTAGAGCACTCACACCCACTGTCCCAGCAGTATGCAGACTCATAATCCCGCCCAGCCTTGGACCATGAATTAATGACAAACTATTACACTGTGCCTCAATGACTGTATGAGGCTTTGGGGGAACAAATACACACAAACCCTAATACCAACAATGTGAAATCTGTGTCTCTTCTGATTACTAAAGCCTGGAGGCTGTGATGATAGTTGTCTGGTTTCATAAAGTGCACTTTATGCCACAAAATATCAGAGGTATGTTCTCAGTGATCTTATAGTTTTTGCTCAGTGTTTATTTATGTATATCCAGTTAGTTGATAAATGAATAAATGAATAGTCTACATGGTCAATTAAATTTCCATTGGAAACATGGAGGGAGAAGAGGAGAGAGAGAGAGAGAGAGAGAGCTTACAGAAGTCATGTAATTTTCATTAAATTTTAAATATCATTTTATACCACACTCATGATAAAAAGTATAACAAAATCAAGAAAAATAGTACTGTTTGGATCTATTTTTTTTTTGAGTTAGATACTAGAATAAGGATGGACAAACAGTATGATGCTTCTGTACTGTTTTTACAAGTCATTCTCACTAAAGTCTGAAGACTGTCAAGCTATTGAGCTCCTCCTAGGATACTGGCCCCCCTACTGGTATATTTCTTCCAATGAAACCCATCTGTGAGCCTTTGCCGGATGTTCACAACATGTGCTGAAATTGCCTGCTGTGCTCCAGACACCTCTTCTTCCTGCAAACAAGTGGTGACCTCTTTGCTCCGGGATCATTCGAGAGACAGACACTGTATATCATCCCAGGCAGGCAGCCAAATGATGGCCACATCCTGTTCAATGCAAAAATACTCATTTTCATTAAACCAAGATAATTAGAAAAAGTAGCATAGAGGAATATGAGTAATTCCACCAGTAATTATAGTAATTATACCCTTAATTACCATGTCACCTCATATATATATATATATATATATATATATATATATATATTCCCATGTTTTATATTAGATATGTGCCTGGTTATATTAGGTATATCTACTGGTTAAAAGATAAAAGATAATTGATGTTGTGTTGTTTCATTGGCAATCAAAGCAAAATGTGTTGCATTGTTTTAAACACTCTCCTTATATGAAGCATTTTTTCAAGACGTACATTGCAGTCGGTGGTATAGCTCAGAGGACTAAGTGCTTGCTTAGGTAAGCACAGGGGCCAGGGTTTGATCTCTGGCACCGAATGCCGCACCGGCCCCCACCTCCAGGGTGCACTGAGCTGGCGATGGAGTCCTGGCATGGTGGCGCATGCCTGTAATCCCAGCACTAGGGATGCAGAAATCAGGAGGATCAGTAGAAGTCTGGGCTGTGTGATGATACCATGTGTGTGCACGAGCATACACACACACACACACACACACACACACACACACACACACAAATAAATAAATAAATAAATAAATAAATAAATAAATAAATAGAAATATTTAAGGGGCTGGGGAGATAACTCAGTAGAATAAGTGTTCTCCTGGCAAGTGCGAGGGGCTTCGTTCAATCCTCAGTTCTGAAAAAAAAAAAAAAAAAAAAAAGGCATGGATTACATATTCACAGAACATATAATTAAACCCATAATTTCATAGTTTGCTTTCAAAATTGGTAATAAGCCATATATTTTATTTTATTACTTTTACTAAGAAATATCAATATGAGAGTTTCAAAACACGTTAGTAGGACATTCGCAATAATTGACACAATGGATATTATTGTCCTCATAGTGGTTATACAGAGCACAGGGTGTAGATGTGATAAATTTTCTAATCAATATTGGTAAAGAAGGAAAGAAAAATTCTCTTTGAACTAAGAGGATGTAGTTGTATACACGGTCCAGTGTTCCATAATTGCAGTGGGTTACTGGTGAAACTGGCAATGTTGGAGGCTGTTGAGTGAAACCTTTTACAGCTCATCATACTAATCTAGCTTTGCATTTTATGCCTCATGGTTAAACTTTTCTGCTGGGTGGTAAAGAGCAAGTTAAAGCAAGACCTGTATAACAAAACATTTAATTTTTATGTCTTCCAGGGTCAAATACCCTCAGGGTTTACTTTGGAACTGTGTACAGTGCTTTGTAGAGCTACTGTCAGTGTTAGTCATCAGGATGAGTCATGGCCATTGCTTGACCAGTTTTCTGTCTTTGAAAACCTGAGAGAAGCCATGTATTATTATTTTTTGTTTTACAAAAGCAGATTTTTTCAATTTTATTTATTTATTAATTATTTTTTATTGTTTAAATTTAACACGGGTTATATTACATGTTTTCATCAGATCAGTTTAGATTAATACATATAGGTATATAAGATTGATCAAACAATTAAACATTAACCCTTCTAAATCAACAGTATTATTTTTTTTTCTTTTCCCCTTTCTTTTCTTTGAAAGTTGACATATTGCATATTGTCCTCACAATCGTTCTACAGAGTTCAGTGTGTGGGCATGACCCACCTCCCTATTGATGTTGCAAAAGCAGATTTTTATTTGCTTAAAGAAGTGTTTTTTTTCCTTTTTTAAAAAATACCCTAAATTTCTCAACAAAGAAAATCTGCTATTGGATATATTTTTATTGTTTCTAGAGTGCATAATCTATTGACATTTAAGTATTTACCTTTGAATTTGACTTTCCAGCTTCCCATTTCTCTACTAGATATTAGAAAAAGATTCGTGCAATCCTCTGGTGTTTTCAGAGTAGGCATTGCTGAACAGGACTGCGTGGCTCTCATCTGCCCACTGAGCTGGGAGCTCTTCCTTATCCTGCGGCTCCTAGGGTAAGTGGTAAAGAAATGACTGTGACTCATCTCTTCTTCTTAGGAGTCACTTCCAAACCAAAGGGAAACCTAGAGGCAACAGACAAAATCATCTCTGCATATAGTGCATCTTTTTTATTTTTTAAAATTAAAAAAAATTTTTTTCAATGGAAAATGGAAATACATGTTTTAAAGTTTCTAATACTCGTCTTATGTTTAATGTAAGTGAAAGATAAAGTATAAATCATAGAACAAAAATTAAAAGTAAATAATATTCAGAAACTTAATTAAATATTAATTACTTAAAAATTAAATTAAATATTTCAAAGTGATATTCCAAAATTAAAATTAAGTTGTGAGTCCAAGTAGGAGGCCAGAATGTTGTACATCATATGTACGAATATGTGATCAATTCAGAGTACTCATATAGTACTTGAATAGGTTAATATATGCAAAAATATCAACTAAGAGAAAGTTTTCATGATAATAAAGAATTACTAAGAATAAAACATAACATATAGACTGGAATAGCAAATATATTACCAGCACTTCTATTACTTGGGGCCTAGGATATCACACAAAGTCTTAGTATATTGTGCAAATGGTCAGTGTCCCTGATGTTAACTGCTGGCTAGATATCACTTGTGGGACTGAGCTATTGCTATTTCCTTGATACCACCCTGTAGACCCAGACAGAATCATGAACCATAGGGTGTAGGAGAGCTCCATTTGTAGAATATGCTGATGGAAATATTTTGCAACTGTATACAAAAGAATAATTCAAAGGCTGCTTTTGTACACCTCTTTATCTCTTGTGTTTAATTGTCCTATTTGGTAAGTTCTTTTTGCTCTTCTTTGTGGAGTTGTGGTCATTTTTATCCCTCTCTAGAATATCTTTCAGTAGTCTGTGTAGGGTTAGATTTGTTGTCATAAAGTTCTTTAGTTGTTCTTTGTCCTGGAAGTATTTCTCTTCTCCATTAAACTTGAAAGAGAGTTTTTCAGGTTATAGCAGCCTGTGTTGGATTTTTTTTCTTGTAAGACTTGTTACTTTGCTCCATGTACTTCTTGATTTGATGGTTTGTGAAGTGAAATCTGCCATCATTTTGATGGATTTTCCTTTAAATGTGATCTGTAGCAGCTTTTAGTATACTGTTTCTGGGTTGAATTTCTGGAATTTTGATTATTATATGCCTGAGTGTGGTTTTAATTGGGCTAATGTTATTTGGAGTTTTATATGCTTCAGTGCCTGAATATCAAATTGTTTCCCCATATTTAGGAATTTTTCTGCTATTACTTCTGTCCATATTCTTTTTCTATCCTTTATAATGACTCCTTCTTTCTCACTGATGCCTGTTAGTCTCATATTTATCATCTTGCAGATGTTGAATGTTTTTTTTTTTTTTTGCATACTAATTGTTTCTAAGAGATCTTTTCTTACCTTTTCACTAGCTGCAATGGTGTCTTCAGTGTCTGACAGTCTATCTTCATTTTCACTGAAATGGTTTTTCCAGCTTATGATTGAGGTTTTAATTTCCCATATAGCAGTTTGAATCTGCTTCATGCATTCTATTTCTTTCTTATATTGATTGTTCAAGGATTCCATCACTTTTCTATTCTCCCCTATTTTTTACCAGTGTCTTCTTTAGAAGCACTTAGTACTTCTTTCTTTAATTATAGTTATCATTTCTTTTTTTTTTACTTCAGAAATTATTTTATTTATTTATTTATTTATTTATTTATTTATTTTGTGGACTGGGGTTCAAACTCACAACCTTGCACTTGGCAGGCAGGCACTTGTGCCATGGAGCTATCTCCCCAGCCCCTCGAACTCAAAGTCTTGCACTTGCCATGCAGGCACTTGGGCCTCTGAGCCAAATCTCTGGCCCCCTAGAAATTATTTCTGATCTGATTTCTTGTATATCTTTCTACAGTTGTTTCTCCAGACGCTATTATTTCAAAGACTTCAGGTGTGTGTCTTCCAAATTGTTTTATGCTGTTGTCTCCTACATTTGTTCTGAGTGGGCTCAGAGGCTGGGAATGAATTTTGCTTCATTCCTTTGTCATTTTGTATAGCACTGTGTTCTGACCTTTGGTGTAGTGCTTTGGTAGAGTTCTTACCTTAACTCCAGGTCCAGATCTACCAAGTTCAAACTGGTCCAGGTGTGTGTGGCTTGAGTCTGGCTGCTGTGCTCCACTTCCTCTTGCTGCAGCCCATGGATATGAACCTGCTGTGCCACTCTGGCAAGATGTTCTGCTCCTGGATCAGCTGGGTGGATGTTGCCTGTAGCCTTTCTGTAGGGAACTCTGCCACAGGGTCCCACACCAGGTATATCTTATGGATGAAGTTCCACTTACATGAGGGGCCTGGGTGCTGGTTGGAATGAGCCTCTGACAGGCCCCATGTGGTCTCACTCACACACCAGGCTCAAGTGCTGGGTCTAATGAGTTTCTGGTGGTCTGTGGGTGGTCTCACTCCCATGCCTGTCCTGGAACTTGGGTGGAATGAGGTTCTGGTGTGTACCAGGTGATCTCACTCACATGCTGGAGGCTGGGTCTAATGAGTTTCTAGTGGGCCCAGGTGGTCCCATTCACACCTTAGGCCTGGTTGCTCATACAGTAAATCTTATTCTGATAAAAAATTTCTGAAAAGTTCAGGCAGACACTGAACCCATTCCTGAATGAAATACAAATACATTACAGATGGTCTCTAGTGTTTAAGGACCTAGTATCTATAGTTAGACAGCCAAGTGAAAAGTTTCCCTTTGCTTATCTGTTCTGTGATCCTGAGTAAATTTTTTTATCTCTCCAAGGCTCAATTTCCTCATTTGCAAGGTGGGAATAAGGGTAATAAAATGTGTCCTTATAAGTGAACCTGAGGATACTGAAGGCAAAATGAGAAAAATCTAGTAAACATACTCATTTAAAAAGGATCCTAGTACTCAGCAAATGTTCAATGAATAAGCCTGTTACAAGTCTGTAGTTGTCTACAGATGATGTTTTATGTTTAGACTACAGAGGAGTACAGGCAGTACAGAACTGATTTTAATGTTTACCATATGATTCATTTTCTTCTTTCTTATTTTTTGTTGGAATAAAGTTTACATATAGAAAAATGCACGTATATTTAGACTTAGGTCAGTGAGTTTAGACACATGTAAGCATTATTAATCTATGTGATTAACAGCACAACATGTATAGGACATTTATTTCCACTCCAATCTAGTGAATGCCAGATAATGTCTCATTCTTATTTTACATTGCATTCCCCTGGTGACTAATGATGCTGACCACCCTTTCCTGTGCTTATCAGGCATTCCATGGGTTTTTTTTTTTGAACTGTTTTTTTTTGAAACTTTTTTTTTTTAATAGTTGGGTTGTTTATCTTTTCATAACTGAAATCTTTATTTTTTATTTTTACAGTAATTAATACATTGCATATTGTTGTCTTTGTTGTAGTTTTCAGAGTACAAGATGTAGACATGACTTCTTGTCTAAACATCATTAGTACAGATCTTTCTTTTCATTACACAAAGACAAAGTAGCTGTATATATAGTCCAATAGTTCATAAAAGTAGTGGATTATCAGCTCATCTGGCATTATCAGAGCCTGTTGAGTTGAGCCTTTTACAACTCAGCAAATTAATATAGCTTTCCTTTTTATACCTATGGTTAGACTTTTCTGCTAGATGGTCAAGACCAAGATAAAGCAAGACCTGTATTACAAAAAAAATAACTTTGCATCTGGCAAGGTCAGTCAGGATTCACCCTGGTACCATGTACTGCAGTTTGCAGAAATTTTGTCAGTGTCAGCCATCTGGATGAATCATGACCATTGCTTGACCAATTTTCTCTCTGTAAAAGCCTGAGCGAATGTTTTCTCTCCAGGTGACTCTCCTCACACATGCTCTACATCACTGATAACTTTCCTCTGTGGCCTCATCATCTCCTTGAACAGGAAATTTCGGATTCCACTGAGTTATAGGCCATTACAGTACAGGTCCTTTTATGTCCTGTGTTCTCACTATCTTGAAGGGCTAGAGCCAACATATTGGCTATTCTTGTATCTCTTCTTTTTCTCTAATTATTTAGTCTACCAACTTAAGTTGTTAACTCTCTAGAAGAGAAGTTTAATGATATTATTTCCTATAACACAGGCACTGGAGCTTAATATTACTATCTTTCTAAATATCAAATGCCTTAGATATAACATTAAACAGGTATTTTCCATCAATTGTTGATATTCTAAACTTGAAATCCCTATAGAATGTGAAAAAAAAAAAAAACAATTGTGAATTGTTACACAGAGATTTAGCGTCTTACTCATTTACAAAATTGTAGCTATATGCACTTCTATGGACTTTTTGCGTTGTTTCATATTCTCTTTTATTACATTTTCTTTCTTTCTTTCTTTCTTTCTTTCTTTCTTTCTTTCTTTCTAAACAAGCACTTACTTGAGAGAGCATAGCAATAATTTATATAACATTAGAAGTAGTGCCTAATTAGAAGACCAGAGTTATAGGTATTCTAAGCATGGTTTTAGTGTTATATATCGTTATTTTCAGTGCATCTGCTTACTTCACAGGTATGAGTATATATAGTTATCCAGGTTTCAAATTCTACCTATTACCTGCTAGTTTCAAAAAACTGCTGGAGATTTTTAGGACCATTGACTTAACCATCTTTTGTATATAAATGCATCATTTTACCTTTACTGTGTTTCCTAATTTTTTTCCTATCTCTCTTCATTTTTGAGCCTTAAATTCTCACATCCCATTTAACTGTATTATATCTTTACATTTTTTATTTTTAGTTTTGAGTTCTTATGTTAGGGAGACTATATGATATTTGCACATTTAGGTCTGGTTTATTTCACTTATGAGTATATCTTCAAGATACATCCATTTCTATATAAAGGCTTTGAGCTTATCATTCTTTATAACTGAGTAATAATTCATTGTACAAACACATCACATATTTTTCATCCATTCTTTAGGCAATGGGTATTTTGGTTGTTTCCAAGATTTGGCTATCACAGATTGTGCTGCTATAAACATAGGTGCACAAATATCACTATGATATGATGTTTTCAGTTCTGGGAAAATTCTCAGTAGAAGGATAGCTGGATTGAATGGGATTTCCAGTCCTAGTTTTTTAACTGTTTTCCATAATGGTTGCACCAGTCTACATTCTCACCAACAGTGGAGAAGGGTTTCTTTTTCCCCACAGTCTTTCCAACATTTTTCTAATAGCATGTTTTAATGAGTTTTAAATTTGATGAAATGCATATCTTTTTTATCCCTAAGAAATACTTCTTGCCTCAGCTAATATAATTTTTTTTTCTGTTTTATCTTCTAAAGTCTTTAGAACTTTGGCTTTAAATTTTGGACAATAGAAAACCGCACCGCTGGGAGCTGAGCCTGCGCACCCGCC
>PVJA010018499.1:9726-39967 GCA_004027025.1 Myocastor coypus | reverse complement strand
AAAAAAAAAAAAAGTTAGCAAAGGAACAACAGAACTGAACCAGAACTTGGAAATAATGGACTTACTGGACATATATAGAGTGATCCACTCAACCACTTCTGAATAAACCTTCTGTCAGCTGCTAATAGGACATTTTGCAAAATAGACAATATACTAATCCATAGGCTTAGCTTATGCTTATGCAAGACAAAATAAATTGTCCTGTGCATATTATCTAATCAGAGTGTAAGGAAACTGGTATTAATTGACAAAATAAATCACAGAAATATCATAAATATGTGGAAAGTAAACTGCACCCTCCTCAGCAACCAATGGGTTACAGATGAAACTAAATAAAAAAATTAAACAATATCTAAAATTTAATGAAAATTCAAACAAAACATAAAATTTATGGGATGCAATGAAATCAGTTCCTTTTTTAAGAATTTAAATTCTTTTTTTTTTTTGTTTCAGAACTTTTGTTTATTCATTTATTTTTATGGGCGGCTCAGCCTTCCCTGAGAGCAGGGCTGGCACAGCATGTGGTGCCGGGGATCGAACCGTGGTCCCCGGAGCCACCTAAACTTTCCAAAGCAGGCGTGTTAGACCACTGAGCCATCCTGCCGGGCCCCAATGATAGCAGTTCTTAAAGGGAAATTTATATTTTGAACTCACTTATTTAGAAAACTGAACAGGAAAAGATAAATACTCTAATGCTGGACTTTGATCATCTAGAGAAGGAAGAGCAAACCAAACACAAAGCCGAAAGATAGGAGGAAAGTATAAATATTACAGAAGAAATTAGTTCAGTTGAGATGAAGAAACCATAAAATAATTAATAAATCAAAAAGATGGCTGTTTGAAAAATTAAATAAAATTGATAAGCCCTTAGCTAACCTTATAAAAAAGAGAGAAGAAAACAGTCAAATTCAAGCAATAAGGAATGAAAAGTTTGAAATTACCTCAGATCGAGTGGAGATTCAGAAGATGATTCATAACTACCTGTGGAATATTTACTCTCACAGAATTGAAGACATAGATGAAATAGACAGATTCCTAGAAAGGTAAAGATTATCAAAACTGAATCAAAAAGATATTAGTATGCTCATCCCAATAACAGAAATGAAATACAAAAAAAAAAAAAAAAAACAAACACAAAAAAAACCCTACTGTGAAAGAAAAGTTCAGATCCGGTTGGATTCACCATTGAATTCTACAAGAAATGTACTGAACACATAATGCCAATATTCCTCAAAGTCTTCGGTGAAATTTAAAATAAAATATTCTTCCCAAAATCATTACTGGAAGTATTATATTAATACTCAAACCAGAGAAGGATGTAACTAGAAAAGAGAACTACAGCACAAACTTTCTCATGAACATAGATGCAAAAATCCTCAAAAAACTCCTCACTAATAAATATAAAACAAATCACTGAGGATACTATATACTGTGACCATGTAGGATTCATCCGAGGGATGCAAGGATGGTTCCATATAAGCAAACCTATAAATGTAATACACTATATCAATAGAACTAAATCCCAAAACCACACGATCATCCCAATTAATGTACAAAAGCATTTTGACAAATCCAAATGTGTGCTACTTCTAATGTAATTTTAGTTACTGCTATACTGTCAAGAAAATGGTTGGTTTACACAAAAAAGGGCATTAAATGAGAGTAAGAGCCAAATAAAAATGTAGTAGGATTGACCAGCTACAATTTTGTATATGCTTAGATTTCTAAAATCTTGTATAGAAATGTGTAACTTCTTTTGTCACATTCTCTACAGACTTATTAGGCTAGCAATGATTGATAGAAAGCCAATTCCAAGATTAGTCTATGATGTTTGATATTCAGAAACACAGTGATGTTAAGCTCAAGTACCTATGTTATTGTTATTGCTTAAGTCTAGTTGTCCCTCCAAAGCCTCATGTAGTCATTGGAAGGAGACTTCTAGAGTTTAAGACTTGATCCATGATCCCTGGGATTATGGGTTTTAGTATTCATGGAATTATGGGTCGAAGTACTTCTGAGATTATGGGTGTAGCCTAAGGCAGGGGCTAAGGTGGAGAGCCTGAATGTAATAAAAGAGAGAAAGAGAGACAGACTTGATCTGTTGCTGCTTCTCTGCTGCTCTAATTGATTGGCTGCCTCTGCCACCATTTTGCTGCTGTTCTGCCGCCATGTACTGGATGCTCTCTGCCCTGCTCCACTCAGCCTTGGGCCAGCCAAATATGGACTGAAACCTCCACAAACTGTGAGCTAAATAAACCTTTCCTTCCTTCATCTTGAGTGTCAGGTATTTGTCCCAGCAACGAGCAAAAAGTAACTAAGATAGAATGTGATACCAGAGAAGTGGGGTGGTTGCTGTGACTAACCTGACCATGTGTACTATAAGCTTTTGGAAATGGCTTATGGGAAGAGATAGGAAAGGTTCAGAGATGTCGGCTAAAAAGAAAGCACTAGAACGGCTTCTGCTGTTCAGCTTGGGTGATTTTGGTCAGAGCTTAGACCAGAAGACTGACAGAAGGCCTGCTGTAAAGACCAGGCTGAGGAGGTCTCTGCTAGGAAAAAGGACAACATTGGTCATTGGCCTCCAGGTGATTTGTGCTATGGATTGGCTGAAAGTCTTTCAGAATTTTGCCCGTGCCCAGAGACTTTGCCTAAGACTGAGATTAAACATGGCAGACTGATTAATCTTTCAAGAGGCATTTTAAAGCAGCAAACTATTGGGGCAGTAGTGTGGTTGTTATTGGTTGCTTTTAGCCAGATTTATGTTGAAAATCAACAGCAAAGAGCCAAACAGGATGATTTAAAATGTGAGTATGGCCAGAAAGGAAACACCAGGAAAGCTGTGAGCTGCAAAGATGGAGCTGAGAGGATCTCCATTGCTGGGAAGCAACCAGCGAATCAAAAAGATGGCCTGAGGGCCTCAGAAGAGACCACAGCTCTGTGTGCTTTGCACCCCCAGAATTGCAAGGAGAGAGGCTTTGCCTTAAGAAGAAGGCCACAGAGATCCAAGTAGAAGAATGGTGGCAGCGGCCAAACCAGGTTCCAAAACGGCACCTGCATAGAGAATTTGTTCCTAGGAATCAAGGTCAGAGTGTTCATCAGTCCAGGCACTCCACCCCTACAAGCAAGAGAGAAGGTAGCCTGGCTACTGCTCCAGCTGGCAGCAGACGCTGGCATCATCCACGTGGCATTGGTTCTAGGAGCATTCAGAATGCAAGAGCTGTTAGTTTAATAAGGCTTTCACCTCGATTTCAGAAAAATGCCTGGGAAGCCAGGCAGTGTGCTCCTGAGAGGGCAGTGTGTGGAGCAGAGAGTGTGAAGCCAATTCATTGGAAACCCCAGAAGTTTAGAAAAGCCAGGAATGTGGATCATGCTAAGAGGGAGCAAAGCCAGCCTAAGAGAGAAGCCACGGGAATTACCACCAAGAATGCCATAGGAGCAGAGTTGCATGATGCTCACAACTCAGTGCAGACTGCTTCGGATTCTCCAGTTGGAACTATGGGATTTTATGTTTACCCTGCTGGATTCTTGACATGTGGTCCCAATGTTTTGTATTACCCTGTTGTTTGCAAGTTTTTGAATTGTAATGTTTATCTTATGCCTTTGAATGTTGGATATGTTTAACTCTTCTATTGTACAGGGGCTCACAGATGAGAGTTTGCCTTGGATCTTCGAGGAAACTTGGGATTTGGACTTTTCAGCAATGCTGAAACTATTGGGACTTTGGCACCTCTTCCATATGGACTAAAATGTGTTTTGTAAAAAGGGATATGTATGAGACTTTGGGGGTCCAGGGGCGGAATGTTATGGTTTATGTCTAGTTGTCTCTCCAAAGCCTCATGTAGTTATTGGACGGAGACTTCTAGAGTTTGAGACTTGATCTATGATCCCTGGGATTATGTGTTTTAGTACTGATGGGATTATGGGTCAAAGTACTTCTGGGATTATGGGTGTAGCCTAAGGCGGGGGCTAAGGTGGAGAGCCTGAATGTAATATAAAGGGAGAGAGACAGACTTGAGCTGTTGCTGCTGCTCTGCTGCCCTGATTGATTGGCTGCCTCTGCCACCATTTTGCTGCTGTTCTGCCGCCATGAACTGGATGCTCTCTGCCCTGTTCCACTCAGCCTTGGGCCAGCCAAATATGGACTGAAACCTCCACAAACTGTGAGCTAAATAAACCTTTCCTTCCTTCATCTTGAGTGTCAGGTATTTGTCCCAGCAACGAGCAAAAAGTAACTAAGATAGTTATAGAGTAATAATATCATGAAGCTTTTCTTCTTGGGCATTAAGAATGTAAGGTTACCGACCAAACATTAGGAAAAAAAAAGTTCCATAAGGATAGCCAATATTTTGCCTTAGCCCTTCAAGGTAAGTTAGAACTCAGGACATAAGAGAACCTGTGCTATAACATCCTATAACACAAGGATTTCCAAAATTTTCTCCTGAAGGAGATTATGGGGCTACAGTGGAAAGGGTTTGAAGATGTATACTATGCTTAAGTAGTGTCACCTAGAGGAAAAAAAAAAAAAAAAACATTCTCTCAGGCTTCTCAGGCTTTCATAGAGTATAAACTGGTCAAGCAGTAGACGTGACTCATCCAGGTGGCTGACACTGACAACAGTTGTCCAAAGCACTGTACACGGTTCGAAAGTAAATCCTGAGGTGGCTTGACTGATCTTGGGAGATACAAACATTACATGTTTTCTTATGCAGGTCTTGGTTTAACATGTGCTTGACCATCCATCAGAAAAGATTAAGCACAAGGCATAAAATGTAAAGCTAGATTAGTGTGCTGAGCTTTAAACAGCTTCAATCAATAGCTTCCAACAATACCAGTTTTTCCATTAAACCACAGCAATTATGGAACATTGCACAAGGTATACAGTAGCTTTTTGTTAGTTCAATGAGAAGAATTTGTTTATATGAATAATTCATAGAAAAATAATCACGTCTACACACTGTGCTCTATATAACTGCTATGAGGACAACAATATGCATTGTGTAAATTATTGGTGATGTACCGCTAATGTGTTTTGAAACTGTCACATTGTTATGTCTTATGAAACATAATAAAAATGAATAAAATTAAAAAAGGAAATCCAACATTTATTCATGTTCAAATTTCTATAGAAAAGTGGAATAGATAGTCTCTTACTCAATCTGATAAAAGCCATCTGTTATGGTTTATGTCTAGTTGTCTCCCCAAAGCCTCATGCATTCATGGGGCATGGCTTCTATAGATTGAGACTTGATTCATAATCCCTGGGATTGTGTTCTAGTGCTAATGGGATTATCGGTCTGAGTAAGACTGAAACTATGGGTGTGGTCTAGGGCAGATATCCTCAGGTGGAAAGCCTGAATGTAATATAAAGAACGACAGAGAGACAGACTAAAGCTGTAGCTGTTGCTCTGTTGCCCTGTTTGGTTGGCTGCCTCTGCTACCATTTTGTGGTTTTCTACCACCATGAACTGAATTCTCTCTGCTCTGTTCCTCTCAGCCTTGGGCCAGCCCAATATGGACTGAAACCTCCACGAACTGTGAGCTAACTAAACCTTTCCTTCATTCATTTTGAGTGTCGGGTATTTGTCTCAGCAACGACTGAAAGAAAAGTAACTAAGACAGAATTTGGTACCAGAGAAGTGAGGTCATTGCTGTGGCTAGCCCTGACAAGGTGGATTATAAACTTATGGAAATGGCTTATGGGAAGAGATAGGAAATGTTTGCAGATGTCGGCTATAATCAAAGCACTGGAATGGCTTCAGCTGTTCTCTTTGGGCGATTCAGGTCAGAGATTAGACCAGAAGACTGATAGAAGGCCTGCCTGTAAATACCAGGTTGAGGAGGTTTCTGCTGGAATAAAGGACAGCACTGGTCACTGGATTCCAGATGATTTGTGCTATGGATTGGCTGAAAGTCTTTTGGAATTTTGCCAATGCCCAGAGACTTTGCCTAAGCCTGAGATTAAGCATGGCGGACAGATTAATCTTTCAAGAGACATTTCAGAGCAGCAAACTCTTGGGGCGGTGGCATGGTTGTTATTGGTGGCATTTAGCCATATTTATGTTGAAAATAAAGAGGAGAAAGCTAAGAAGGATGATTCAAAATCTGAGTTTAGCCAGAAAGGAAGCATTAGAAAAGTTGTGGAACACAAAGATGGAGCTACAAGGATCTCCATTGCTGGGAAGGAACAAAAGAATCAAAAGGATGGCCTGAGGGCATCACAAGAGGCAGCAGCTCTCCACCATTCACAGCCGCAGAATTGCAAAGGAGAGAGGCTTTTCCTTGAGAATAAGGCCACAGAGACTCAAGTACCAGAATGGCAGCAGAGGCCAACCAGGTTCCAAAATGGCACCGGCATGGAGAATATGTTTTTCAGCATTGTGGTCAGAGTGCTCAGTGATCTAGGCCCTCGATCCCTTCAGCCAAGAGAGAAGGAAGCCCAGCTACTGCTCCAGCTGACAGCAACCCTTGGCACTATCCACACAGGCGTATGCAGAATGTGGGAATTCTGAGGTTAAGAAAGCTTCCACCTTGGGGACCCGGCGGGATGGCTCAGTGGTCTAGAGCACCTGCTTGGGAAGGCTTGGGCACCTTCAGGGACTGCAGTTCGATCCCCGGCACCACATGCTGTGCCAGCCCTCGGTGCAGGCTGAGCTGGCCATAAAATTGTGTGAATAAACAAAGGTTCTGAAACAAGAAAAATAAAATAAAAAATTTTTACAAAACCTTCCACCTCAATTTCAGAAGAAGGTCTGGGAAGCCAGGCAGCGTGCCCCTGAGAGGAAAGTGTGTAAAGTTGGGTGTGAGAAGTCTGTTCAGTGGAAACCCCAGAAGATTGGAAAAGCCAGAAACATGGATCGTGCTAAGAGGAATCAAAGCCGGCCTAAGAGAGAAGCCATGGGAATTACCAACAAGAGTGTCGTAGGAGAGGAGTTGCATGATACAACTCAGTGCAGACTACTTTGGATTTTCCAGTTGGGACTATGGGATTTAATGTTTACCTTGCTGGATTTTAGACATGTGTTGTTCCCAGTGTTTTATATTACCCTGTTGTTTACAACCTTTGAAATTGTAATGTTTATCTTATGTCTTTGAATGTTGGATATGTTTAACTTTTCTATTGTATAGGGGCTCACTGTTTAGAGTTTGCCTTGGATCTTGGAGATGTGGGATTTGGACTTTTTGGCAATGCTGAACCTGTTGGGACTTTGGCAACTCTTCCAGATGGACTCAAATGTCTTTTGTACAAAGGATTATGTATGAGACTTTGGGGGTCGAGGGCCAGAATGTTATGATTTATGTCTTATTGTCCCCCCAAAGCCTCATGCAATCATGGGGCGTGGCTTCTATAGACTGAGACTAGATCCATGATTCTTAGGATTGTGTTTTAGTACTGATGGGATTATCGGTCTGAGTAAGGCTGAAAATACGGGTGTACTCTAGGGCGGATATCCTCAGGCGGAGAGCCTGAATGTAATATAAATAGTGACAGAGAGGCAGACTCGAGCTGTTGCTGCTGTTCTTCTGCCCCTAATTGATTGGCTGCCTCTGCAACCATTTTGTTGCTATTTCACAGCCATGAACTGGATTCACTCTGCTCTGTTCCTCTCAGCCTTGGGCCAGCCGAATATGGACTGAAACCTCCACAAACTGTGAGCTAAATAAACCTTTACTTCCTTCACTTTGAGCATTGGGTATTTGTCTCAGCAACGAGTGAAAAGTAACTAAGACACCACCTATGACAATACAACTGCTAAAATAATTTTAATTGGAGAAAAACTGAAGTCTTCTACTCTGAGAACTGGTACAAAACAAGGATTTCTCTATCACTGCTCCTATTAAATGTAGTTCTGAAATCATTAGCTATAGCCATTAGATAAGAGACAGAAATAAAATAAGAAGTGGTAAAGAAGTTATACTATGATTACGTGCAAGTGACATCATATTCTACTTAGAAGACTCAAAATAATCTAGCAAGACGTGACATAAATTAATATGGAAATCTGGGAGCATAGTAGTGTACAAAATAAGTATCCAAAAGTCAATAGCTTTCTTGTACACAGATAACAAACACACTGACAGGGAAATTAGAGAAACAATACACTTTACAGAAGCACTGCAGAAAATGAAATACCTTTGAATTAACCTAAATAAGGAAGTAAAAGATATTTTCAATGAAAACTATAGTACTTTGAAAAAAGAGATGATAAAGGATTTCAGATGATGGAAAGATAGTGTCTGCTCCTGGATAGGTAGAAACAACATTGTAAAGTTGGCCATACTCCCAACATTGTTATCCAGGTTTAATGCAATCCCATTCAAAATAACCTCAACGTAACTCACAGACCAAGAGATATCATTACTAAAGTTTATTTGGAATCAGGTAAGACCTAGAAAACAAAGGCAATCGGGGGCAACAAAGACAAGGCAGGAGGCATTACAATTTCTGGCTTAAAACTATACTACAAAGCCAATGTAATAAAATCAGCATAGTATTGGCAAAAAAATAGACCTGAAATCAATAGAATACATCACAAGACTCAGAAACTAATATAAATACACTCAGCCACGTTGTCCTTGAAAAAGGGGCCAAATATGTGTAATGGAAGAAAGATAGCCTCTTTAATAACTCGTATTGGATAAACTAGCTCTCCCCAGGCTAAAACTAAAACTTGACCAAGTTCCAGTACCATGCCGTAAACTAAAGTCAAAATGGATTAAAGATCTAGATATTAAAACAGAAACACTAAATCTCCTGAAGTGAAAGTAGGAGGAAGTCTTTAAGATATTGGAGTAAACAAGCAGTTTATGGATGAATAATCAAACTGCACGTAATACTTGAAAGAATTAACAGCTAGGCCCTCCTCTGGCTGAGAAAGTTTTGCCCATCAAAAGAGATTACCAACAGAGTGAAAAGACAACCCACAAATTTTGAGAAAAATATTAACAAATACTCAGACAAGTCTTCTGTCTAGAATTTATAAAGAAATAAAAGCTTTAGGGCCCCAAAATTTAAAGACCCAATCTAGAAATGGGCATCTGAGATGAATGTACACTTCCTGAAGAAGAAATACTAGAAACTTATAAATATATGAAGAAATTCACCTCATTCCTACCCATCCATGAAATGCAAATTAAAATAACAGTTAGATACTATCTCATCCCAGAGACAATGTCTGCCATAAAGAAATCAACCAACAACAAATGTTGGAGAGGCTCTGGGGAAAAAGAAACACATCTCCACAACTGTGGGAATGCAGACTGGTGCAACTACTGAGGAAATCAGTGTGGAGACTCCTCAGAAAACTAGGACTTGAAATACCATTCAATCTAGCTATCCCACTACTGGGAATTAACCCAGAATAACTGAAAACATCATGTAATTGTGATATTTGTGCACCTACGTTTATAGTAGCACAGTTTGTGATAGCCAAATCTTAAACAATCATAATGTCCATCACATGAAGTATGGTAGAAAAAGATGTGGTGCTTTTATACAATGCAATATTACTCAGTGATAAAGAATGAAAAACTCAAAGCCTTCATATACAAGGGGAGGTATCTTGAAGAAATACTCATAAGTGAAATAAACCAGACCTACATGTGTAAATATTGTATAGTCTCCTAATATAAGAACTCAAAGAAGGAAGTAAAAATGGATAAGTATAATATAGTTAAATGGAAAGCAAGAATTTAAGGATTAAACAATGAAGAGAGACCTATGAAAAAAAATTCGGAAACATGATAGGGAAAAAAGCATGCACTTACACAAAAGATGTTTAAGACAGTTTCACTAAAAATCTCCGACAGGTTTTTGAAACTAGTAGGAAAACAGAATTTACACCCTGAATAACTGTACTGATATCTGAACTAAGAAAATACACTGAAGATTGCAATTTATAATATTAAAACCATGCTTGGAATCCCTATCATTCTGGTCTTCTAATTATGCACCGCTTCTAAGGTCATATCAATTATTGCTGTACTTTTCTTCAAGCAAATGTTTGCTTAAAAATAAAAAAGAGAGAAATAGAAAATTAACAAATATGAATCAAGGAAAAAAGGCCATAGAAGTGCAATGCTATAATTTTGTAAATGGTGAAGTTTAAAAATATCTCTAACAATGTGTATGTGTTCTTTTTTTACATTCCATATGGGGTTTAAAGTTCAGAATATCAACAATTGGTGGAAAATACCTGTTTCATGCTATGTCTAAGGCATATGATATTCCAAAAGACAAAGTTGTTAAGCTCAAGAGCCTAGGTTATAGAGAATAATATCATTAACCTTCTCTTCTGAAAGCTTAACATCTTAAGTGGGCAGTCCAAATAAGTAGAGAAAAAGAAGGATATAAGTATAGCCAATATTTAAATTTTAGCCATTCAAAATCAGTGAGAACACACGACATAAAAAGAACCTCAAATATAACAGCATATAACTCAGTGGAGTCACAAATTTCCTATTCAAGGAGATTATGAGCCTGGAGACAAAGTGAGATGATATCAAGTGTTTCTAAGGAGAGTCACTTAGGGAGATGACATTGTGCCTGGCTTCCACTGAGAGCAAAATTGTCAGATATTTTCTGTGATTCATCCTGATGGCTGACACTGACAAAAGTTTTGCAAATCATAGTACATGTTTTCAGGGTAATCTTAAGGAGACCTGATTGACTTGTCAGATAGAAAAGTTACATATTCTTTGCAACATAGTTCTTGCTTTATCTTAGACTTAACCATCCTGAAGGAAAGTCAAACCACAAGGTATAAAAAGGAAAGCCATATTAATGTTCTGAGTTGTAAAATGCTTAAGGCAACCAGCCCTGATAATGCCAGATGAGCTGATCATACACTACTGTTATGGACTATTGGATTAAATATACAGCTACTTTCTCTTTGTGAAATGAAAAGAAAGATCTGTACTAATGATGTTTAGAAAAGAAGTCATGTCTGTACCTTGTACAACTATCACAAACACCACATTATGCAATGTATTAACTATTGTAAATACTACTACTACTAATAATAATAATAATTATAACAATAATAATAAATTTTAAAAATGGATGTCTGACTGTTAAGGAACTTAGCACTACTGAATAGATAACAACTAATTTGCACAAAAGCAAGAACATTTATGCTTTCAGGTATCTCAAAAACCAGCACAGTACTTTTCCTGAAACTTAAAGTTCTTACTTACTATGAATCTTAGGATTCTATTTTCTCATGATCCTTGTAAGAAAAGAAAAAATATTTTTATAAAGTGAAGTATCGGTCAGTTTCTGCAATCATGTAAGATTGATAACACTTATATGATGATGAGTTTTAGGTTAGTCTGTACTCCAGGAATAATTTAGTTTTATTGCCTTCAGTGACTATCCTGAGAAAAAACAAGACTTGCATTTTGCTGGTTGCAAGGTGCAATTTTAGCTACTTATATGAGTTCTGGACTATGCTTAGTTTATACATTTCTGGACATTTGTTGTCCAACAGTGTAAAGTTTTGCCTTATATATTGAAGAGTTCTAACTACATATTTCTTGAAAAATTTCCTTGTACTGCTCTTTTCATTGGTATTTGCCTTACACATTTCAGCATCAACAGTATCTCTGAACTCCCATCTCTGTATGTCTAATTCATCAGAACCATCAAGTTCTATTTCATTGCATCCATCTTGAAAGCTGAAGTTCTTGCAGTGTTTCCTGTTTGTTTTCTTATCTCAGCTACATGTTTCAATTTGCTCAATATATTTTACTGCTCTTTGCTGTATTTTTCCAGCTTGATAACTGTGTTGTGTCGTTTATTCTTACCCTCTTTCCTATGCTGAACTTAGAATTAAAAGACAATTAATAGTTTGCTGTTTACTATAATTGTGAAGCTTAATATTCATTGTAAATTTGTCTGAATTGAGATACACCCAAGACATAAGTAAGTTATGTGTATCTGACACTGTTTCCAAAGATGATTGACATGTATATCAACAAACTGAAAGCAGAAGATCCACCCTGACAGTTAGTGACATTATCCAATAGATAGGCAATCTTAATCACATGAAAATAGGAGGAAAGAAGTGAATTGCTCTTGCCAATTTGACTCTGACTGGACAGGTGCATCTTTTGTTGTTGCAATCACATATGACTCTCAAATACCAGTTTTTCAGTCTTCTCACATAACAGAATCCCAGTGACTCTTCACAAAACTTTCAGACCTTCAGGTTTGTAATGAAATTGCATCATTCTGAGATTTCTCAGCTCATTGGACTGAAAAACTAATGGATCTTTTGGCTCTCTGACATGCAGAAGCCCATTACACACTATCCCAAATCTCGTCTGAAACAATCTGACAAATTGCCTTGTATAATTAACTGTACCTATATCTATGTTTATATTGTTATCTGTAATCTATATTCAGTAAGAAAATGCATATGTATGCGTGTATGCTACATTTTCTACTGATGTTAAGCTCAGGCAATAAAGATTTCGGCAGTGAGGGTGAGGTGATTGTAATTCTTCCTGACCACATAGTTGAGAGATTTTACAAATAGTCCGTGGAACAAAGCTTAGAAAATATGGAGATGTGTGCCACTGAAACTAGAATGATTTCAGTGGAACTTACAGAATGATTATGATACAACAGAGAAGAATAGAATGCTGATAGGCATGTGAAAAAGAAATTTGAGATCAGGACGTTTCATTTGGAAATAATGATGGTGTTGAGAATTATTCTAAAATCCATTTGTTTTATATTTTGGAAAACAATTTTCCTACATGTTTCAGTGCCCCAATCTGAGTTAAAAGGCATCAAACTGAATTATGTGGTAGAGAAGATATAAAGTGAGCACAACATTCAGCCTGTGGTATGTGACAAACTTGTTGCTGGCATCTTTTATTGAGAATCAGAAGCAAAATGAAGAGCAGAAATATTAGAAAAAAAATGTTTGATCAGATAAGATATCTATCTGCATCTAGGGCAAGGTATGGTGCAGTTGTTGAAAATAACAATACAACTATAAAGGAACCAGTTACTTTGACATTGGGCAGGAAGATGCTTGTGGAACCTCAGGAATCATCAACAGTTCACTTATTATATCCTCATTTATATGAGTCACTAAGTCTCTAGATGCAGATTTGTACAGAAAATTAGTTTTCCAAGGTACATTTCACCATGCTCAGGTATCCTGACACTCGAGAAGATACGATAAGTATAGTGCAGTTAGGCCCACCTACTATATGAATAGGCAGCAGAATGACATCATCCAGGAGATGTTGGTTTTATAAGAATGCAAAAGAAAACCACAGGAATCAGAGATGCTAGAAATATTGAATATTTACTGACCAAACTGAAAGGGAATGAACATAGTCATGTGATGTAAAAGAAAATATGGAGAGCAACTGGTAAGGCCATAAAAACATAACCGCTCAAGCTATTTTTAATGCTCATATCACACAAATATGTGCCACATATATCAGAGACAGAAGGACAGAAATTGGTATTTTCTTTGTTGAAATTTGGTCTAATTTATGGGCGCGCATTTACGAATTTACCTTCAGTCTTAAAAGATTCTGTGGTTGGACTACAGGGCAATGCCGGAACTTTGATGACTGTTAGATGTGGGTTAAATGCAATTTACATAATGAGGAGGATGTGTAACTTTTGTGCATTAGGCACATAATGTTGTAATTTAAATTTGAACTGTTTGCTACAAGGCATAATTGTTTAGAAGTGATCATTTAGGAAATAATTGGATTATAAGGAATCTTATTTAACCAAATGAATCATTGCATTGGAGTGATCATCATTTGAACACATGGAAAGATGATACAAATAGGAAACAAAGTCTCATTAAAGGACATTTGAACATCAGGACGATATGTGCACACTAGCTCCTTTCTCTCTGGACATTTCTCTTCTCTTTGATCCATGATCAATCATGAACTGAGCTGTATTATATGTCATGCCTTTTCAATACAATGTTTTATGTTATTACAGGTTCACTATCAATGAAGTCACATAAATGTGAGCTGAAATGATGAACTAAAAATAAACATTTAGTCTTAAATTTTTATGCTATGTGTTTTGTCACAACAAGGGAAATCTGACTAATAATTATCTTTTGAATTTGAGGTGAATGGTTATCAGCAAATCTTTTTTCAAATGCTTCTATAAGTTGAACTGTAGTGATGGCTGCAGTTAAATATATCATTAGTTACCAAAATTAATACTTCTTAGTTTTTCTAGCTGCACTCTACTGGTATCTTCTTGAGTGCCTGGATACCTGACCATTAATTAACTAATAGCTTAATATTAACGTATTAATTTAATTGATGAAAATAACTACTTTTAAACCATAACTCTAGACTATTTACAATGTCAAAAAATTCTAACGCACTTAGGTCATGTAAGTACCTCATGCTTAACCTATGCTCACAACATGCTGAAAAGTAAAAAGTTTCTTCACACTTTGAATATCTTAACCATTTCTGCAAGTTAGCCCACTTAATGCAAGAATCCTCCCATAAATGAATCTCAAATGATTCCATTGGTGACAAAGTTTTTTTTTTTTTTTTCCATTGGCTAGTTCAGGCTGCCTTAAAGGTGGGTCTGGGGATCAAACCAACACCTTCTGTGCCTGACTGGCATTGCCTACAAAAGCACTTAAACTACTGAGATAACCTGAAAGCCTCCCACAGAAAATTAATTTTAACGCAAACTAAGCTTAATTTACATGGCCTTGCCTTAATAATAATATCTGACACTTTCATCAATCTGTGGAAAACTGTAATATTCATGATGTGCTTAGAGATATATGAATTCATTTGAAAGAGAACAAATTCCATGGATATTTTACCTGGGCTAATATTGAAAAAGATATTTGAAAGTTAAAGAAATATTCCTTAATTACTTAAGAGACAAGGTCTAAATGTAACTCATGATTTTATATTAAGCTTTTTGATTAAATGATATTTTCACAAAACAGAATCTTTATAATATATCATTCTAAATTCATTCACAATATGTGAACTTATGCTTTGTAGTAAATTACTTTAGCTTATTATTGAAATGAATATATTCAGTCATTTTTTCATGATTAAATATTTTTAGTGTTTAAATTTAACAATGGGTATATTATATATTTTCATCATCTGATCAGTTTAGATTACTAGATATAGGAATATAAGATTGATCAAACAATTAAACATTAACACTTTCAATAAACATTTTTTTTTCTTTTTCCCCTTTCTTTGTTTTAAAAGTTGATACATTGCATATTGTCCTCACAACAGCTCTACAGAGCACAGTGTGTGGGCATGACCCACCTCCCTATTGATGTTGCCAAGAAGAAAAAAAAGAAAAAAAAAAGAAGAAAAGAGAAGAAAATTCTTCTCTTTGTACTAAGAGGAAGCAGATACATACACAATCAAATATTCTGCAATTGCAGTGGGCCACCAGTGAAGCTTATAATGTTGGAGGCTATTGATCCAAGTCTCCTAAAGCTCATCTCACCAATCCAGCTCGGTGTTTCATGCATTGTAATTAAGCTTTCCTTTTTTGTTTTTTTTTTGGGGGGTTATCAAGGGCAAGTCAACGCAAAACCTATATAACAATACAAGCATTTTTTTTTTTTAATCTTCCAGGGTCAAATCCCCTCAGGATTAAGTTTGGGACCATATACAGTACTTTGTAGAACTGTTGTTAGTGTCAGCCGTCGGGACGAGTCACGGCCAATGTTTGACCAGTTTGCTTTCTGTGAAAGCCTGAGAGAATGTTTTTCTCTGGTTGCCTCTCCTTAGATACACTATAGTTCATTTAACTCTTTCCTCTGAGGTCCCATAATCTCCTTCAGCAGAAAATTTGGGACACCGCTGAGTTATAGGATATTACAGCACAGGTTCTCTTATATCCTGAGTCCTTACTGACCTTGAAGAGCTAGGGGCAACATATTGGCTCTCCTCATAGCTCTTCTTTTTCTCCAATTTTTGGTCTGTTAACTTACATTCTTAAACCTCCAGCGGAAAAGCTTTGTGATACTACTACTCTATAGCATAGGTACTTGAGCTTATCATCTCTGGCTTTCTGAGTATCAAATATCTTTGACTTAGCTTGGAATTGATATTATCTGACCATTATTGATATTTTAATGGCGTTCTATACAATGTGACATAAGTAGTTACACAATTTTTACACAGATATTTGGAAATTCAAGGAAATACAAAATTTTAGCCTGTCAAGACTATTGTATTTCGCCCAGTCTCTTATTTTCAAGTACTATTCGTGAGAGACAGAATGACAGTAACTGAGTTTACACTGGGAGCAGTACACATCAAAAAGACAAGAGAGACATGCATATCAAGCATAGTTTTAGTGTTACACAGTGCTGTGTTCAACATGGTGAACCTTTTCAAGGCTCTGATTCACCCTGTGTACATAATTGAAAGGTTTTGCTCTTGATATGCTTTCTCTTTTATCTGCTTCCAGCCACCTCGTTGTTTAATCCATAACACATTCAGCTGTGTTAAGCCTTTAAGTTCTTATTTTCTTCTTTAAAGTTCTTGTATTAGGGAGACTATATGATATTTACACATATAGGTCTGGTTTATTTCACTAATGAGTATATGTTCAACATACATTGATTTGTATATGAAGTTTTCAAGCTTATCATTCTTTATTGATGAGTAATATTCCATTGTATAAAAGCACCACATTTTTTATCCATTCTTCATATGATGGGCATTTTGGTTGTTTCCAAGATTTGACTATTACAAATTGGGCTGCTGTAAACATAGGTGCACAGATATCACTATTGTATGATCTCAGTTCTTCTGGGAAAATTCCCAGTAGGGGTATAGCTGGATTGAACGGTAATTCCAACTTGTTGCTGGTTGATTTCGTTACGATACCCATTCTTTCTGGGTTGAGATGGTATCTAAGTGTTGTTTTGGTTTGCAATTCACGAATGGCTAGCGTTGTGGAGCATTTCTTCATGTGTTTGTATGCTTGCTGTATTTCTTTCTCTGAGAAGTGCGTGTTCATCTCAGATGACCATTTCTGGATTGGGTCTTTGAATTTTGGAACCCTAATTTAGTTTTTAGTACTTTGTAGATTCCAGTTTTGTAAGGATCTTCCCTACTGCTTTCCATAATGGTTGCACCAAACTGTATTCCCACCAGCAGTGGAGAAGGGTTCCTTTTTCCCCACAGGGGTGGCCTAAAGCCATCGGAAAATGTTATTTAATTGGAATTTCAGTTTTGAAGTAGCCACCAAAATTATTTTTTGGTTTGTGGTCACCGCATTGTGGGGAACTGTACGGCAGGGTCACAGCATTAGAAAGGTTAAGAACCACTGAAAGCCTACGGGTCTGAAAACAGGGACAACGCTCTGCAGGTGGCTGCCTCTCTCTCTTCCTTGTTGGCAGCCATTCCTGTACATCATCTTGTATGAGGAAGAGGCCACTCGTGGGATGGTTTAGTCGTTAAAGTGACACTGCGAGACAGCAGACAGCGTCCTTGTGCCACAGGTTTGCTGAAGGCTACTGAGGGTAAACCAGGTGCGGAGTGGGGGGGAGTTTATCTTTGGTATGCTTGGTATGCATATAGACTCTAAATACAACACCATTGTCTGAATACTTGTTAGTTAAAAACTTTTCAAAATATGTGGGTCGTCTTTTCACTCTGTTAGTGACTTCCTTTGACATGCAGAAACTTCTTAGCTGGAAGAGGTCATATTTGTTGATGCTTTCAAGTGTCAAAAGTGCAATTTGATTTCTGTCATGAACTTTATGCCTACTCCGATGTCTTCAAGATTTTCTCTCACTTCCTCTTCCAGGAGATTTAATGTTTCACTTTTAATATTTAGATTTTAATCCATTTCGACTTTATTTTCGTGCATGGTGATAGACTAGGGTCAAGTCTTAGTTTTTGGCATATAGAGAGCCAATATTTCCAGCACCATTTGTTAAAGAGGCTATTTTTCTTCCAGTACAAATATTTGGCCCCTTTGTCAAAAATAAGGCGGCTGAGTGTGTTTGTATTTGCTTCTGCAACTTCTGATCGATTCCATTGATCTTCAGATCTATTCTTTTGCCAATACCATGCTGATTTCATTACTGTAGCTTTGTAGTATAACTTTAGGTCAGGAATTGTAATGCCTCCTGCCGTACCTTTATTGCAGAGAACTGTCTTTGCAATTCTAGGTCTTTTTTGGTTCCAAATAAATTTTAGGAGTGACTTCTCCAGTTCTGTGAGGTATGACGATGTTATTTGGATAGGAATTGCATTAAATCTGTACAACAATTTAGGGAGTATGGCCATCTTCACAATGTTGGTTCTTCCTATCCAGGAGCAGGGAATATCTTTCCATTTCCTGAAATCTTCTAAGATCTCTTTATTCAGAATACTATAGTTTTCATCGAAAAGATATTTTACTTCCTTTGTTAGGTTGATTCCTAAGTATTTCATTTACTTCGGTGCTATCATAAAAGGTACTGTTTCTCTAATTTCTCTCTCAGGGTGTTTGTTATCTGTGTAGAGGAATGCCACTGACTTTTGTGTGTTGACTTTGTAACCTGCTATGCTACTGAATTTGTATATTAATTCCAGTAGCTTTTTGGTGGAGTTCTTTGGGTCTTCTAAGTAGATTATCATGTCATCTTCAAATAGTGATAGTTTTACTACTTCTTTACCAATTCTTATTCTTTTTATTTCTTTCTGATCTAATGGCTATAGCTAATGACTCTAGAAGTAAATTGAATAGAAGTGGCGATAGGGGCATCCTTGTCGTGTACCAGGTTTGATAGTAAAAGACTTCAGTTTTTCCCCATTTAGAATTATGCGAGCTGTTGGATTGTTGTAGATGGCTTTTATCAGGTTGAGGTAGAGGCCCTCTAATCTAATTTTCTGAAGGACTTTGAACATGAATGAGTGTTGAACTTTGTCAAAGGACTTTTCAGCATCAATTGAGACGATCATGTGATTTTTGGTCTTGACTCTGTTGACGTAGTGTATTGCATTTATAGATTGTCGTATATTGAACCATCCTTGCATCCCTGGAATGAATCCTACCTGGTTGTGATGTATAATCTTCTTGATGATGTGTTGTATTCTAAAGGCTAGGATTTTATTGAGAATTTTTGCATCTGTGTTCATGAGAGAAATTGGTGTGTAGTTTTCTTTTTTAGTTACATCTCTTTCTGGTTTTGTTATCAGTGCAATACTTGCTTCTACGAATGATTTTGGAAGGGTTGCTTATTTTTCAATTTCTTTGAAGAGTTTGAGCATTATTGGTGTTATGTCTTCTTTAAATTTCTTGTAGAATTCAGAGGTGAATCCATAAGGTCCTGGACTTTTCTTTGTTGGTAGGCTTTTTATTACATTTTGTGTTTGGTTGGCTATTATTGGGATATTGAGAATTCTAATATGTTCTTAATTCAGTTTTGGTAATTTGTACCTTTCTAGGAATCTGTCCATTTCATCTGTGACTTCAATTGTGTGATAGTAAAGATTCTCAAAGTAACTATGGTCGCCTGTGTCTTTGCTGGGTGTGTAGTAATTTCACCCTTTTCATTCCTTATTGGTTGAATTTGAGTCCTTTCCTCTTTTTGATGAGGTTAGCTAGGGGCTTATCAATCTTATTTAATATTTCAAAGAACCAGATTTGGATTCATTCATTCTTTGTATTGTTTTCTTTGTCTCAATTGAATTGATTTCTGCTCTAATCTTTATAATTTCCTCTCACGTTTGGGCTTTGGATTTCGTTTGTTCTTCCGTTTCTAGTCGGTTTAAGTGTTGTGTAAGATTGTTTATTTGTTCCCGTTCAATTTTCTTAATGTGTGAGTTCAGAGCTATGAATTTCCCCCTGAGAACTGCTTTCATTGCATCCCACAAGTTCTGGTAGGTTGTGTTTGAATTTTCATTAAATTGTAGATCCTGTTTTATTTCTTGTTTAATTTCATCTGTAACCCATTGGTTGTTGAGAAGAGTGCTGTTTAGTTCCCATGTAGTCCTGGAATTCCTATGGTTTCTTTTGTCACTTATTTCCAATTTGATTGCAGTGAGGTCAGATAATATTCGTGGGATAATTTTAGTTTTCTTGAATCTACTTAAGCATAATGTATGGACTAACATGTGATCTACTTTAGAAAATGTCCCATGTGCAGCTGAGAAGATTGTGTATTTTGAAGTGGTGGCGTGGAACCCTCTGTGTATGTCAACTAAGTCCAGTTGTTCGAAGTTCTGATTCAGTTCTGGCACTTCTTTGCTGATTTTTTGTCTGTTTGACCTATCTTTTTTCGGATAAGCGAGTGTCGGGGTCTCCTGTTAAGATTGTGGTATTGGAGATGAGATTTTTCATGTCCATTAAGGTTTGCTTTATATAGCTTGCTTTTCTCACGTTGGATGCATACATATTTATGAGTGATACCTCTTCGTCACGAATTTTTCCCCTAACCAGTATGTAGTGGCCTTCTCTATTTCATTTGATCAGTCTTGGTTTGAAGTTTAGAGTGTCTGCAAACAGGATTGCTACCCCTGCTTTTTTTGAGGTCCTGGAGCATGTAGTATTGTTTTCCAACCTTAAACTTTAAGCCTATGAGTTTCTTTATGAGTTAAGTGTGTTTCTTGTATACAGCATATTGTTGGGGTCTGTTTCCTTATCGACCCTGCAAGTCTACATCTTTTATTTGGAGAATTGATCCCATTTACATTGTTGGTTATAATGGAAATGTATTGACTCATGGTTCACGTGACTCTTATTTGCTGGTGTTTACCACTTTTTCTTCCTATGTTTAGTTGGTTACTCTATTTGGTGGGATCTTTCTGTTCTCATTTGTTGAGTTCGTGTCATTTTGGTCCCTTTCTAAAATATTTGTTAGAATATTGTGTAGTGTTGGCTTTGATGTCGTGAAATTCTTTAGGTGTTCCTTGCCATGGAAATATTTTACTTCTCCCTCATACTTGAAGGAGAGTTGTGCCGGGTCTAGTAGTCTGGGCTAAATTTTTTTTCATGGATGCATTGAAGCACTCTGCTCCATGCTCTTCTTGACTTCTTGGTTTGTGAAGAGAAATCTGCTGTTATTCGGATGGGTTTTCCTTTAAGTGTGATCTGTTTCTTTTCTCTAGAAGCTTTTAGTATATTATACTTCAGCTGGATTTCTGGTATCTTGACTATTATATGTCTTGTCGCGTTTTTAGTTGGGTTGATGTTACTTGGGGTTCTGTATGCTTCAGTTACCTGAATGTCTGATTGTTTTCTCATATTTGGGAAGTTTTCTGCTATTACTTCTGCCCATATTCTCTTTATATCATTTCTATTGACTCCTTCTTTCTCACTGATTCTCATTAATCTCACGTTGTTAATTTTGCACATGTTGAATTATTTTTTCCTGCATTCTGGTTATTTTTAAACGATCCTTTCTTACTCTTTCACTGGCTGTCACTGTGTCCTCAAGATCTGAGACTCTAGCTTCACTTTTGTTCTCTCAGCTCTGTGAACTTTTGATCGAGGTTTTATTTTCTTGTATATCTCTTTGAAACTGTTTCATGCGATCTATTTCTTTCCTATATTGCTTCATCAAGGACTCAATCGTTTTTCTATTCTCCTCTAAGTTTTTTTCAGTGTCTTCTTCAATAGAATTGAAGTCTGCATTATGGTTATCTTTTCCTTCTCTAATTCAGAGATTATCTCTGTTCTGTTCTCCTCTCTACTTTTCTGTATTTGTTCCCCTACTTGGGATGCTATTGATTTAGACATGTCTTTGTTAACTTTATAGATATTATTTCTGCTCTGATGTCCTCTATATGTTCCTCCAGTTGTCTTTCCACTTCTTATATTTCTTTTTTTACTTCAGATGTTATCTCTGTTCTCAGTTGCTCTGTAAGTTTCTGCACTTGTGTGTCTGCCTCAACATCTACCAATTCAGAGCTTTCATCTGCACGATTCCCATTTTCTTCCATGGTAGTGTCTTCTGTATTTGATTTGGGTGGGCTCTGCCCTGAGATTGCATCCTACTCCTTGTCTTTTTCATTTTGTATGGATGCAACCTCTGCAGTTTGGTGGTGTTATGCTGTAAATGTCTGTAGGCCTTTGGTCTGGAACCTCCAAGTTAGTTTCCCTATAGAAGTTCCCGGCTTCCTGTTGGAGCTCGGGCTGCTGGCTGTTGTGAAGCCCCGTGGGTGTGGTCTGTAGTTGGAGGTGGAGCTTTGGAATTGAGGAGCCCTGGTAGGCTCGTGGACCAGATTGGTTGCCTAAGTAGATGTATGATGGGTTCGGTACTGGAGCTTGGGCAGGAGGGTTTCAAAACACACAAAAAAAGGCAAAGGGGAAGGGGAAGGTGGGCCAAGGATCCTGACCCAGTTGGGCTGTGGTCCTGGGACCGGGGACCAGAAGAGGAAGTTAGTTAGTCATAGGAATGCATAAGAAAAGCAGAGGGACAGAGGAACCTTAACCGGTGGGCATGCGGGCATTGAAGGCTGGGGTCTGGCGACAGGGGACGAGAACAGGAATTTAGTTACTTGCAGGAACGCGTAAGGGAAGCAGAGGGGCCGAGGGACCTTGTCTGGTGGGCTCGTGGGCCTTTAGGGCTGGGGTCAGGCGACAGGGGACCAGAATAGGAAGTTAGTCGCTGGAATGCAGAAGAGAAGCAGAGGGACCTAGGGACCTTACCCTGCCGGCACGCGGGCCTTGCTGGCTGGGGTCACGTATTCAGTCATTTTATGTGTTTTACAAAAGAAAAAAATGTTGGGAAATATTTGCTCTAATGTTCCACATTTAGTATTCATTGTCTCTCGTTTCTAGAGGGAGAAAGAGGAATATTTGTATTGTCATTTGAGAGCGAATGAGATGCAATACTAACATTTGGTTATTTGTGGTGAAGAAATTTTATTATTAAATGTTATAATTATGACATATATTTAATGGAATATATTTTTTTAAAAACAGCAGCAAAAAACCCCAAAATAATGCTCAACAAATGGAAACAACACTATTTGTTCTTAAAAAGATATATAATTGTTAGTATGCTATATTATTATTAATTTTCAGTAAATGAAATGAGAAAAAAATTAAACAATAAAGCAATTCTTTTTTGTTTTGTTACTGTTTGGCTTTTTCTCAGAATTTGCCAGCGATTGTTAAGTGTTTGATGGTAAGTTCCATAAGTGTTCACTCTATGAATCAATGCAACACTTAATCATATTTAGTGTGTATTATAAAATAGGTTGAGTGTAGCAAATTTTAGCTCGTGTTATGAACTAACAAAGTATTTTCCCAAATGCTCATCAGAAATAAATAGAATGTGAAAAATTCCATAAAAGAACTGCAATCCAGGTTTTCCCATCAACTATTTTTGCATTTGGTTAGCTATTAAAATAGTCTATTTTTTGATCCACATAGTTCTACTGTTTTTGAAACATGGTTGGTTGCGCTTCAATTTCTCTTTTTTCTTGTGTACATGTCATTTTTTCACATTTGAATAAACTATTTCACCTCCCGTTTCACTCTCTGTCTTCTTTTTATAATCCCTCAACAATTAGGAAATAGCTATAAACAAATTTTTGCATTATTTGCAAGAAATAGTGCATGTTATCAAATTTCAGAGCACAAAGTGTACCATGAATAAGACTTAAAATGGTCAATTGGCAGAAACTTGACAGGCAACTAGACAAGAGATTTTTCATAGAAAACTGTTTATCCTTTTTACTGATATTTGTACTTCCTAAGCAATCAGGCTGTCTTTTATTTTTTTAAATGACTAATATTAGCAGGACATCATGAGGATTTGGCTAGGTGGTAGAACACATGAAAGGGTCACTATTATTTTTTTGATATTCAATATAGGTCATTTGTTTGTACTTTTTTCCTAAGGCCCGGTAAGAAATGTAGTAGTGGAGTTTATCTAATGAAGGAAAACAAACAAACAAACAAACAAACAAAAAACTGTGACATGCTAGTGAAGCTCAAAAAAGCTTCCACTAAAGCATTTGCTTTAATTTTCAAAGTCTAAGTAGCAATTAAATAATATTTTATTTTTCTGGACTATTTACCGTAAAAGTTACATGGAGAGGTAGTCAGAAGAAATTCCTTGTACGGTATCAGTTCAAAGACTATACTCAATCTTTACATTTCTCAGAATCTTTTTCTGAGCTGAATTGATCAGAAGCTATCAGAGTATATACAGTTTATCATAAAAGCACCTGTCTCAGAAACTCAGTCAAAGAGCCAGTGAGATAGCTCAGCAGACTAAATGCTTGCTTAGGTAAACACAAAGCCCAGGGTTTGATTCTTAGCACTTAGCATGTTGGGCTGGCACCATCCCAGGTATGCAGAGCCAGGAGTAGAGTCTGGGCATGGAATTTGTGTGTAGAGCTGGAATGCCAGCACTAGAGAGGCAGAAAACAGGAGGGTCACCACAAGTCTGAGCTTCATAGTGAGACTATACACACACAAAAACGAAACTCAGTCAAGTGTGGTGTTAGAATACCTTTTAGTAATGTGGGATGTTAGTGAGACCTAAAGTTTGACTTCATTCTAATTAGATAACCTATAGGTACAGGGCCAAGTCAAATATTAGCTTATTGATTCATTCAACTACATTTAGAATTTCCCGTGGAGAATATGTAGCTCTGCTGCTTGTTTTTTGAACAAGGATGAACGATGACCCTGATCTCAAACTTTAATTTGTATAAGTTTTAATAAGTTTATGAGAAACTTTGAATTTTCCTGAAGTTATTTACAGAGGATCAGCACAAAGAACTTCTCATTTCACACAGGTTCATTTCCCACATAAGCTAAAACTTACTCTTTTAAGCATTAAAATTTACAAAGAAGAAAAAGAGTGAAATAAGCATTTATCCTCTCTTTCCAGTACTTTCCATCCATTTAAATATTAAGCAATCAATATTTTTACTATGTTTATTGGTAGAATTTAAATATACATAATGATCATATTCATTGTAGGAATTTTATACATCTGTATGATACATCTTGCTTCTTCCTTTTTCCCAGACTTCTCAGTTCATTTCAATGCCTCCTCCCCTCAGAAACGAGATATGGTTTCCCTTTTTCTAACAGCCCTGCCAATATTAGGTGTTGGATATTTTTAGAACCAGCATTCTTTCTGGGATGAGATTTAATCTCAGTGAAGTTTTCATTTGCATTATTCATATACATATACATAGATATTTGAATATGTATAACTTTCATGTTTACTGACATGATATTTTACTGATATGATCAGTAATGTTGAACATTTTGCATATATTTGCCATTTCTATTTCTGAGAATTGTCTACTGATTTTAGAAGTCTGTTTTTGATTTGCTCTTTAAATTTGGGTGGTATGATTTTCTTTCATTTGTTTTTTTCTAATATTATGGCCAGTTCAGCCTGCCCTGGGGTGGGGCTGGCATATCATGAAGTGGTAGTGATGGAACCATGTTCCCTGTGGCTGCCTAAGCTTGCCTAAACAGGTGCTTTAGACCACTAAGCCAACTCTCTGACCTTCTGTTCTTTATTTGTTCTACATATTATGGCTCTGTCTGAGGGACGGACCTTTAAAATTTATCCCACTCTGTGGATGGTTTTTCACTGTATTGATAATTTATTTTGCTACTTAAAACATTTTTAGAAGGATAAGATACTAGTTCTTGACTGTGAGGTATTTCCCAAATGATCAAGGATTTGTTATACAAATCTTTACCTATACTTACATTATCAAAAGTTTTATCTATTCTTTGTTGCAATATGTGTGGTCTTTCTAGTTGAACATTTAGATCTTCAGTCCATAGTGCATGGTGAAAGACAGGAGTGTTATATCAATATTGCCCACTTGGAAAGTAAGTTTCTTAAGCATCACTGATTAAAGAAGCTATCTTTCTTCTCGTGAATATTTCATGCCTTTGTAAATGATAATGTGATTGAGTAGATTTCAAGCTCTTCTGCATCTGATAATCTGTTCCATTGACCCTCACATCTATATTTCCCAAGTATCAGGCTGTTTTTATCACAATACTTTGGTAGTATAATTTCAAGTCAGTAATTGTGGTTCTCTCTGCCTTGCCTTTCTTGCTTAAAAAGAATTTGCTGTACTAGAACTCCTATGGTAAAATTTAACGTAATTTAATTTCTTTTAAGAATATAATACATCTACATGGGTTGAGAAGTAGATTGCTTGTGCAGCTTTGATTTTGTTCAGAAAATCTTTGTCCACAACTATACATCAAATGGCTTTACATATTTTGTCTTCCAATAAGTTGTTTCTGTTTTCATGTTAAGAACTTTGATACGTTTTAATCATAGTTGAGTTTATAGTGAGAAATATAGTTCTGGTTGCAGCTTTAAGCAAGAGGTTAGACAACTTCACATAAACCTTTTTTCAAACAGGTTATCTTTCCTTCAGTAGAGGAATGTGACCCATTTGTCAAAATTAACATAAATTGGTATGCCTAAAGTTGTTTCCACAACTTCTATTATAATCCACTGATGAAGATATATGTTTGTTTTCCATTTCCATGATATTTTCATTTTTTATTAGAATTAATGAGACAGAAATAGCAATGAGACAGTTTCACAAAAGGTTAGGAGGAAAGATACAATAATTAATACATTATATATTGTCATTTTCATAGTAGCTATTTAGAATACAAGATGCAGATATGATATCTTGTCTAAAGACTATCAGCCCAGAAAAACTGAAATCATATCATAGGGATATCCACACACCTATGTTCATAGCAGCATGATTTGTGATAGCCAAATCTTAGAAACAGCCAAAATCTCCATCATATGAAGAAAGGTTGAAAAAGATGTGTTTTTATACAATGGAATATTTCTCAGTTATGAAGAATGAGAAACTAGAAGACTTTCTATATATGTGCATGTATCTTGAATGTGTACTCATAAGTGAAATAAACTAGACCTATGTGTGTAAATATTACATAGTCTCCCTAGTGTAAGAACTGAAAAGAAGAAATAAAAATGGAAAGGCATAACACAGCTGAATGGAAACCAAGGACTTAAGCATTAAACAATGAAGTGATTGCAAACAAAAGATAGGAAACATGGCAAAAAGTGATTGCAAACAAAAGATAGGAAACATGGCAAGAGCAAAATCATGCACTTATATACAAAAGATGAATTAGATAAGTAAATCAGTCCTACGTGTGCATACATATTGTCTCACTAGTGTGAAAAACTGACTATGTAAGAGTTGAACTGTACAAAATATGGCCGGAGCAAAACTATGCACAGGAAGAATTAGATAACAGTCCTAAGAACTTCCAAAAGGTTTATCACACTGAAGATAGTAATGTGTAACACTAAAATTATGCTTGGAATGCCTGCCACTCTACTCTTTTAGATATGTGCTGCTTCTAATGTAATTTCAGTTGCTGTCATACTCTCTCTCTCTCAAGTAAATGATTGGTTTATGAGAAAACAAAAAAAAAGATATTAAAGTAGAGTAAGAGACTAGCAAAAATGCCGTGGGATTGATCGGTTACAATTTTGTATATACTTAGATTTCTACATGTCTGTGTAAAAATGTGTAACTGCTTTTATAACATTGTATAGGAATTTATTAGAATATCAATGATTGATGGAAACTACCAATTCTAAGTTAGGTGTAATATGTTTGTTATTCAGAAAGACAGCGATGTCAAACTCAAGTACTTAGTTATAGAGTAATTGTATCACAAATTTTCTCTTCTGGAGTGTTAAGAATGAAAGTTTAAAGACCAAAAATTAGAGAAAAATAAGGACTGCAAGGATTGCCAATATTTTGGCTCTAGCCCTTCAAGGTAAGGACTCAGGATATAAGAGAAGTTGTACTGTGAGATCCTATAACCCAAATCCAAACTTTCTGTTCAAGGAGATTATGGGACTGTAGAGAAAATGGATTGATGATTTATAGTGTGTCTAAGTAAATTCACCTAGAGAGAAAACATTCTGTCAGGCTTTCACAGAGAGCAAACTGGTCAACCAATTGCCACAACTCATCCAGATGGCTGACACTGACAACAGTTCTACAAAGCACTGTACATGGCTCCAAAGTAAATCCTGAAGGGATTTGACTGTTTTGGTTTTGCTATACAGCACTTGCTTTAACTTGCACTTAACCCCGCCCCCCCAGCAGAAAATTTTAACCCTGAGGCATAAAACTAGATTAGTACACTGAGATGTAAAAGTTTTAAATCGGTAGCTTCTGACATTGACATTTCTGCCAATAACCCACTGTGATTATGGAATACTGGACTATGTATATAAGTACTTTCTCTTAGTTCAATAAGAAGAAAGTTTTTCTACCAACAATGATGTGAACCCAGCACTTTGGGAGGCTGAAAACAAGTGAATCTCTACAAGTCTGGTCTACATAATGAGACCCTGTACACTCTGTACACCCTGTCCTAAATGCATAAAGATTTAAAGAATCAGTTATAAGGTGGGCATCTGATACAATCACACTGTCCTTATTTAAAGGCAACTGATTCATAAACACATAGTGAATCTTTTGAGAAATTGAAATTAAAACAACACTAAAGGACCAGCCTTATGGTTCAGTGGACTAAAGCACCTGCTTAGGCACAGCTCATAGCCAGGGTTTGATTCTCAGCCTTCTGTGCCAGCCCTGACCACCAGGTGCACTGAGACAGTGATTGAGACTGGGCATGGCGGTGCATGCCTATAATTCCAGCACTTTGGTAGGCTAAAAACAGGAGAAAATCTGTGAGTCCGATCTATGTAGTAGGACCATTTGCACCATGTTAAAACAAACAAACAAACAAACAAACAAACAAAAACTGAGATTTTGTCTCACTCCAAAAAGAATGGCTATAATAAATAAATAAATAAATAAATGAATGAATGAATAAATAAATAAATAAATAAATAAATACTGGTCAGATTATGGGGAAATAATTCCCTTCTCCATTGTTAGTATGACTTTATTTTTAGTATTTTTTCATTTGAAAAGTTAATATATACGAAAATATCAACTAAGAAGAAGTTTTGAGGGTAGTAACTAATTACTAAGAATAAAACTTAACATAGAGGCTGGGGAGATACCTCCATAGCATACAAGTGTCTGCCTGACAAGTGCAAGGGTGCAAGGAAGAGACTTTGGTTTTTTGTTTTGTTTTGTTTTGTTGTCTTTTTGAGACAGGGTCTCACTATGCAGTTGAGGCTTGTCCTGAGCTCACTTTTGTAGCCCAGGCTGGTCTCGAACTTGCATCAATCCTCCTGCCTCAGCCTCCCGAGGGCTGGGATTACAGGCGTGAGCCACCACGCCCAGCTAAGGTAGTGACTTTGAACCCCAGTCACACACATGCACACACACACACACACACACACACACACACACACACACGAAAAAAAATAGCATAGATACTGGAATGACAAATATATGACCAGAATCTGGGCATAGAATATCACACAAAGTTCTAGTATGTCATGGATATGGACAGTATCCATGATGCTTACTGGTGGCCAGGTGTCTCTTTTGGGACTGAGCTACTGCTGTGTCCTTGATATCCACCCTGTAGAGCCAAAGAAAATTATGACCCACGGGGAACAGTAGAAGTCGATTTGAACAATATGCTGATGGAAATATTTTGCTGCTGTATACAAAAGAATCGTTAAGAAGATTGTTGCTGTATACCGCTTTTTCTCCTGTGATAAATTATTTGCTGGGTTCTTCCCACTCTCCTTCATGAAGTTGTGTTTATTTTGGTCTCTCTCCAGAATATCTTTTAGTAAACTCTTTAGTGTTGGCTTCGTCATCATGAAATTCTTTATTCTTTGTCTTGGAAGTATTTCACTTCATTATATTTGAGTGAGAATTTCACAGTTTATATCAATCTGAGTTGTAATTTTTTTTTTCTTGGAAGATATGAAGTACTTTGCTCCATGCTTTTCTTGACTTTTTTTTTTTTTCGAGACATCTGCCATTATACTAATTGTTTTTCCTTTAAATGTGATTTGTTTCCTTTCTCTAGCAACTGTAAGTATTCTCTTCTTGCTGATTTTCTGGGATATTGATTATCACATGTCTGGGTGTATTTTTAATTGGGTTGTTGCTATTTGAACTTTTATATGCTTCAGTTATCTGAGTTTCAAATAGTATCTCCATATTTGGGGAGTTCTCTGCTATTAATTCTAACCGTATGCTTTTTTTTTTTTTTTTTTTTTTTTTTTTTTTTTTTTTTTTTTTTTTTTTTTTTTTTTTTTTTTTTTTTTTTTTTTTTTTTTTTTTTTTTTTTTTTTTT
>PVJA010018498.1:0-39877 GCA_004027025.1 Myocastor coypus | reverse complement strand
GTGCCAATGAGCAGCTAGGAGTTCTGTGAGCCCATGAGGTTTAGCTCCCCAGAGACAAGGCACTGAGGAGGCTTCTTCCTGACATGGTTCCACACAGGACCCACTTCGGTGTTCTGGCAAATCACCTCTGCATTACCAAGGCCCCTCCTTGCCACAAACACTCTGATCTGTGAAGGGCAGTCGCAGGGGCCAAGTAGAACACGCCAACATGAAGGGCACTTCCCACGCATCCTGGACAGGGTGAGAAAGCTTTCGGGTTGCTTTCCGACTGATTCAATTTCCCAGTTTGGAAAACTGTGAATGAAGACATGATAAGGCAAGGAAGTTGTCCTACAAAGCTCTGAAACTTCCACCGTCTAGTTTTTTCTCCTAAAATTTCCAGAGAGTAAAATTTCCCAGTGCAGTCATGAAGGGTGTTGACCCCGTGTGGCTGGTGTGGTCTGCCAGCCCTGGAAATGGAGTTCACACTTCTGCAAGGCACACAACTGAGAAGCTAGAGTTGTCCTACTTTACACAGCACAGAGCTAAGAATCCTCTCCTCCTCCTCCTCCTCTTCCTCCCCCTCCCCGTCCTCCTCCTCCTCCTCCTCCACCTCCGGGATTCCTGTAACCCCAGAAGAAAATCAGGACCCAACACCACGCTGAAGCCTAGTCTCAGTTCGGTGGTGAGTTTTACCCACACCACTTTGGGTAGCGCATACAGAGCACAGACAAACCAGACGCCATGGTTTTAGCCTCAGAAAGCCAAGCTTCCACCGGTAAAAGTGTTGCTGTCTGCCCACCAGCTTGTGACACGCAGGCTCCCCTGGAAAGCGCTGGCATTCAGGCCCAGGACAAAGCAGGGACGCTGCCAGCCTCCAGCAGCCCAAGCTGGCATCTCCGAACGGCCTGGGCAGAGCACAGGCATTCACGCCAAGCCAGCCCCCTCCCCTGGGGCTCGTTAACTTCAGAGGAGACGGCTCACGCTGAGGTCCCTAGACCCACGACCCGGGTAGGAGGCACCGGGCACCGACACCTCAGAACCACCGCTCTTCATTTCAGCAACTCCCTAGTGCAGTCGCGCTCACTCTCGCCATTTCCGAGCTAGGAAGGCCGGCTGGGGGGAAGGGGCGCACCGTAGACCTCTGAACACTTCCCTACTGCTGCCACCTTTCCGCGCAGAGCATCCCGCTCCTCCATGAATTGTACAGCCGGCGCGACCTGGCTCGCAGTCCTGGCGTGCTTCGGCGCACATGTTTGTACCCCCTGCCCCTCACCCTCAGCCCAAACGAACCACTGTCACTCCGTACAATGGCGGCTCCCTACCTGAGGGTGGCGCTCTCCCCCTGCCGGACCGTCACGTTGTCCATCGCTTTGGGGAAGGTGGCATCTCCGCTTCGCACGGGCACTCCTGTGGGTACAAGGAACAGCAGCCTGAGAGATACGACCACGAGGCACTTCCAGGGCAGGAACAGGCGCCCACAGACCCCCATCCTCGACAGTCACAACTTCTAGAACTCGGCGGCAGCGGCGTGGCACACGCCCCCCAGGCCGGGCGAGCTCGGGCTGCAGGCGGAGCTGGGAGCGAGCGGAGCGCGGAGCCGCGGGCGGCGGTGGCGGCGGTGGCCAGGAGGCGCGGGCTGGAGCGCGCAGACTCCTCCAAGTCTAAAGTGCCTCCCCCAAATCCAGCCTCAGCTTGCCAGTCCCGGAGAACCGGTTTCCGCGGAAGGCATCCGAAAGGGGCTCCCTTGGTGCGCGCGGGCCGAAGGTGGCCGGGGACGGGTGGCGCAGGAGGGGCCCAGGCGCGCGTTTCAGGGGCCGTGTCTTCGCGTGCACAGTTCAGACATGGCACTTTGGAGAGAAGTAAGCACTTGGGTACCGGAGGGGGCTGGGGTGGGCCGCATCCAGCCTCCCAGACGTGGTCTGCAGCTCCCCGGATCGCACACAGGGAAATCCAACACTTTCTCCGCAAGTTTCGGAGGAAAGCTCGGCGCCAGGAACAGTCCGTGGCCACGGCGGGCAGAAAGCGGAGCTCGCACCCGGCGCGGAGAGCCGTTCGCGCGACCCGGACCTGGTCTCCGGCCGCGGCCGCCTCAGCCAACTTCCCCGGGGCCGGTGCACGCAGCCGCCGCAGCACGGCACGGACGGTCCCCGGGCAGTGCGGGCGGCCCCTGGCGGCGCGCGCGCGGCTCCTGGCAAGGCGAGGCGCAGCCGGCGGGGACGGAGCCACGCGGACGCCGCGCTCCGCTCAGCGGCCGCCCCCGGCCTCCGCGCCGCCTTCCTCCCGGGAGCAGCCCCGACGCGCGCGGGCCCTGGCCGCCGGGGTTGTCATGGCAGCGGCTCCAGCCCTGACCGCCGCTTCTCCGGTGCCGACAGGAGCGCGCAGGCGGGCGGCGCGGAGTGCGCGCTCTTCCCGGGGTGCGGGCGCGGGGCGCTGCGCCCACCTTAACCCCCGCCGCGCCGGCGGAGGCCCTGGACTGGAGTTTAACCATTTCTCCCTTGGAAAAGCAGGCACTTCTCAATAAACAAGAAAGACAAAGTTCCCGTGAAATCTTAATAAGCCCCAGACATCTCAATAGAGTCACAAACTGATTAACCTGGAGGAGAAAACTGCCGCACGTATACACGCTCCTTCAAATGAGCACGTTGATTCCATTAGCATTTAGAGTACCTTGAGGGCGTTGGAGATTTTAAAAGCTTCTCATTTTGATGCAACAGTACAACAGCCGGTCCCCCACCCGCTACAGCTACGTAGAACCCCGCCGACTGGACACTTTCTAAATAGCGATCTACCTGGTATAAAAGAAATGTGAAATCACCGAAGTGTAGTAGGGTGTCAAGTAAAGGAAATCATATCAACGATGCCAGAGCAGGGTGTGGTAGCACCAACACTTGGGAGGCTGAGGCAGGAGGATCGGTGCGAGTTCGAGATCAGCCTGGGCTACAGAAGTGAGCTCAAGGCCAGCCTGAACTGCATAGGGAGACCCTGTCTCAAACACACACACACACACACACACACACACACACACAAATAAGTAAGTAAGTAAGTAAGTAAATAAATAAATAAATAAAACAATGCCGGTCAAGTCTGACGCTGACATGTCCTTTATTCTTGCTTTGTGGTCATACTGGAATGCTGGCATGGAGGCCTGGCTCCATCTATATGGCAGACTCCCATGTTTTCTCAGCTTTATATTTGCACCACCTGATTCCTCTACAAGCCAAGACACAGACTAACACGCAGTCCTCCTGACTACTTTCAGCTGCTGCTGGGGCCTGCGTTCCTCTGCCTTATTTCATTCAGCTAGGCAGGAGCGTGGAGCGCTGCTGCCTTGGGCCTAGTCCCGGTGTGAGAGACCCGGCATGACCCAGCACGCAGGGGATAACAGTAGTAGGCTCTCTTCTCAGGAGTTCCCGGACCAGGGCGAACAGTGCTGACCTAAATTTTCCTGGGAATAGAAAGGAAGCACCCGTGGCTTTGTCCTTTCCTTTGGAGTTTCTACCAAATCCGATCAGTATGTTTTTCTTTTCTTGATATTTCTCAAACACTCCTGCTCACTTTGCACAGACTTAGCCCATCTTTACTGAGTCATTTTTAAAAACTACTGTGAAATAACAGAATGAAAGAAAGAAAGGAAGGAAGGAAGGAAGGAAGGAAAGAAGAAAGAAAGAAAGAAAGAAAAAAGGAAGAAAGAAAGAAGGAAAGAAAGAAAGAAAGAAAGGAAGGAAGAAAGAAAGAAAGAAAGAAAGAAAGAAAGAAAGAAAGAAAGAAAGAAAGAAAGAAAGAAAGAAAATCACTGTTTCTCATACCACCCAGCAACCAAGGGTCTGGATCATTAAAACTGAATAAGGGTCCCCCTAGCTTTGGAGTAAGGCCAGGCACTTACAAGGACAGCGTGGTAAGGGCACTGAAAGTCCATGGCCCTCACACTTGCTGCTGTGGAGAGTAGGGGACAGCAGGCTTTGGGCATGGTGGAAGAAGGACCAGAAAACACTTGCCTACCCACACATCGCTGAACCATGAAAGGCCGGGCAACCTTCCACGCTCACCTCAGCCCACCACGCATTAGCTGGCATCACCAATCTGCCAGCATGACTCTCTCTGGTGGCTTTTGCTGCTACACAACCCCAGGAGAAATCGTCTGCTACCTTAGGCCCCTGGAGACTCTTGGATCTACAGCCCCAGAAATACCAACCGCAAACTAGTGACCCCAGAGAAAGACCTTACTATTGAAAAGAAAAAGTACAACTCTGGAAAACTGTAGACTTCCTTTATATTTTTGAAAGTAAAGGAGGATTAGCCTACGTTAGCCCCAGTCCATCTGTGGAAGTGCCTGTTTTATTTCTGTTCACCAATGGGAAATTGTGGAAGTGGGAAATAGGATGACTTCACTTTATACGTGCACCACCTGATTCCACCACTGAGGCAGATGCAGGGCATGAGCTTATCTCTGCTGATTTCCAGTCTGATGAATTTGGGGTTCATCCCTGAGACCCCGTGCTTGATCTGTGATCTCTCCATCCATCCCAACCCTCTTTCCTGCTGTACCTTTCCAACCTCCGTTCTCCAAACACAGGCATGCCACCACGTGGGAAGCACGCTAGCCAAGCCGAAAGGGAAGGATTCATCCTGGGCTTTGGAGTCATTTTCCTCCAGGGCTGAGAATGGCAAAGATGAATTCTTTCTTGATAAATTCTGACTCTGTCTCTTGCATCTAATTCCCAGGTAGGTACAAATGAGCATTAGTTTTTGCATCTAGTAATGTGGATAATGACAACAGCAGGCCTTCCCACGGGGCCTACATACATGATTAACTCTACAGGAAAATACTTAGAAATTCATTTAAGATGGAAGATGCTTTATTAATGCATTCTCCCTGCCACAGCTCTGTTATTATGGCCCGTTAGAAAAATGATTCTTCCAGGCCCTTTCAGATGGGCATTTCACACTGGTCCGCATGCAGTGGGCCTAAGACAGTCGAACCATCTTTGTTCCTGGCTGTGAGGAGGAATTCTGAGCTGCTGAATCCCAGCGGAGTTCAGGCAACTCTCAGGGTAGACAAAGAAAAGCTGCTCACCACCTCACACCTGCCTCATGGGCCCAGGGATCGACACTTGATTCACAAATGAAGTTAAAGCAGTGATCAAAGGTCAGAGATGCCCACACAATTAGCAGGGCAGAGCCCGTTCTATTCACCCCTATTGAAGTGGTTTGAAAAGATGAAGATCAAAATCATATGTCAACCGCCTTCCCAGCCCCTAATCCCTAAATATAACCAACACTTAGCAGTTTATCTTCTATCCCATCTCTTGCTTCATAAAAGCAGCTGGGTTTATTTTATTTTTTCCAGCATATCCGAGTTAATGAAAAAGGGCTGACAGTCAGAGCAATTTCATTATTTGTGTTCTTTATAGAAGCAACTCCTCTGCCTCCTGGAAAGCCCATTTCTAAGGAGCACCACCTCCTCCTCCTTCCCGTCTCCTTCACCTTCTTCCTTTCCCTCTTTCATACACATGTACTGTACACATAAATCAACTTGTCACAGCTTGTCTCTGTGCTGACAGGTGTAATTGCTTTGGGTTATAAAAATATCTACAGGACAATGCCTTTCAGACTCATAGACACGTGTGCACGTGCACACACACACACACACACACACACATGCACATGGTGCGCACGTGCACACACAGGTGCCTGAGCAAAAGAAAACAATCAGAGTCCCTTTAATGACTTGGGACTGCAAAGGAGGACAGAGTGGAGAAGTTTGTCTATAGACTTGGCGTGCTGGCCAGCAGCGTAGGAGCCAGTAGTAGTCTGAGACTTGTGACCACTTTGGCACCTGTGCCTTGCAGCAGAGTTGAAATAAGACAGAACTGCTTGTGAAAGGGAAATGAACAGGGGTTGTGTTTGTTTTACTCTATACTACCTGCAGTAAGCCAGGGTAAACTAGGTAATCGTGACTATTCCACCATGCAAAAAACCAAAAGAACACCAGCTTTAAGAAATGCCGTTTCTCTTTCTCCTTTCCTACAAAGGCGAAAGGCCCCCCTCTCCTGGTGGAGATTTCACATAGAAGCAAGGCCAGAAAATGAGGAATACAGGGCGGTTAGAGAGTGGTGTGACATCAAATAGATATTGGAAGATTTAATCAGAAAGAACTGTATAAATCTGGATAAAGAGCTGCCTCCAGGGGTGTAGGGAAGGGCTGGGCTCTGGAAAAATACATGCTATTTTTTGCTCGTTCATGAATACAGGATCAAAATAAAATCGCTGCTCTTCTGGGCTGCAGTCCAGCACGTTATGATTTCAGCGGGAGGAGCAAAAGGGCAACTTGAATGGGGGAGAGGGCTCCAGGGAGAGAAAAGAGGTCAGGCGCAGAGCAAAGCGAGGAGGAGGGTGTGTGGGGAAGGAGAGGCGCAGCTTTCCAAGGTGGACTTTGAAACCCATAAACTCTATAAGAGACACATAAGGCAGAGAGATGGCGGGGCAAACACAGGTAGATGGAAAAGTAACGACGAACAAACAGGATGAAGGAGGAAAACGCGGAGCTGGGGAGCGGGGGACACAGCCCGGAAGTCAGGCGGGTTTGGGGTGAAGATTTTCCTTACATAGATTTTAGGTCACAATAAGACCCTGGACTCAGAGTCACAGAGCCATCTATTCAGAAGGAATTTGGGAGGTACTATGTTTAACTCATTCTTTCCCAAGAGAAGAACTGGTCCCAAGAGGAGCACAAGGGGCACTGGGTAACTGCAAAGCAGGATGGGAGCTCAGGGCTCTTCCCTCTCATGGTAATGTCCTTTCCAGGGACCTGTCACAGAAGGGGCCTGCCCAAGAGCTAAATAATAAGTACCTGTGTCCACTGCTTCCTCTGTGGGCCACGCAGAGCTACAGAGGAGTGGCACTGTGATGGCTAACATTCAGCTGATTTCAGTTCATGTCAGAAATCAGCCACTGCACTGCAGACGCTTCCATACTGGTCCTAGGAGGTGACAGTTATCGGGCAAGGCAAACACATGCCACGTGCTGCCTGTACTTTACTGTGTCCAGGTTCCTCCTGGGCTTGATTGGTCCTTAGTGAACTCTACCTGCCCAGTCAGGAGCCTGCTCACTGCTGAGAAAGACCAGCTGTCTCTTCCTCCAAGCAGGAACGGTCGCCTTCACATGCATGCCCGAATGTCTAAGTACTACCTGGCTGTTCCAGTCTCTCTTACACCGGCATTAGGATCATGCATGGTGGGCCATTCTTGTGATGCCATTGCTCTGGAAAGCTGAAGCAGAAGGGTCACAAATTTAAGGCCAGCCTGAGCATCATAACTACTTAGCAAGACATTGTCTCAACATAAAGATAAAAAATGGCCGGGGATCTGCAAAGGTTGGGACTGAACTCCACTACCACTAAATAAAAAAGGAGGCATGAGGAGTGGCGAATGTGCCCTCTCCAGGGTGTCTCAGCGCAGGCAGGAACTGCGCCTCCCCAGCAGACGTGCCTAGCGCGCCATCGGGGCTGCCCAAAGAGTCCGAGGGGAAGACAAGAGAGGGCCTCATCCATGAATCATGGCGTCTGGTGCAGACGCTGGGCAGCGAGCATAGACTCACGTGAAAATAATGGATGCACGTTGGATAGGCACAGTGGAATGAAGCCAAATGAGCAAAGGCTCTCTTCAGGCTTGAAAGACCCGGAAACACTTCCCTAAGAATACGTGTTAGTCTAGGCTTAGTAATGGAACGAGATGCAGGGCGGGGCAGATGGTGTGGGCGTGACCAACATTCTGGGCAGACGGCATTGGCTGAAAGGACTGAAAGCCATCAGGTGTTGAGAACAAGTAGGTGTCTGTGAGATTATGTGCATCTGAGCTAACGAAATTATACTCAGAGTGCTCAGGGTCCCCCTGAACACAGTGTCCACCCATTTGCTCATCCACGCAGCTAAGAGCAGCTGAGAACATTACCACCATGCAGAGCAGAAGCCAAGTCCTTATCCCCTCCAGCACTGATGTGGGACCTCAGGAGCCCAAGGTCGGTGGGCCCCTGGCACCATGCCTAGCAGTTGCTGTATGAGCCTGGTGGGAGTCGAAGTGAGAGGACCAGAGGAAAGCTCATTGCCAGCACCTGGCACTCATGAGCTCCTCAGGCTGGAGTCGGAACCCGCCGCCGCCGCCTCTCAACCCACTTCTCTCATTCCCAAGTGACCTCAGGGTGGAAGCTCACTTGAAGAACACAGCATCAGCCTCCAAAGCAGAACTCAGGCCAGGGAGGGCCCCAGCGCTCCCCGGAGGGTTTTATTCCAGGGACAGCTAAAAGCAACCCCACGCTAAGAGGGGCCAGAAGCAGAAGTCTCTTCACCTTCGTAACACCTGAAACAGCAGGAGCCAGGACTTTTTCCCTCTGCTCCTGACCCATCCTTGTCCACTACAAACAACGGGGGTCTGCACAGAGTAGTCTGCACTTGGAAAGAGGGCTGGCTTCCTACGTCTGTAGCAACACGGGAGCTTTGATCTATTCGGTTCCCATGTCTACCAGAAAGATGGCGAAGCATAGATAAATAAACAATAAGATCCTCAGATCCGTTACATGGAGGGACACACACTCTCCTTCTGCTGCAAACCTCTAAGCCCTTCTTCTAGGGCTGCACTGATGTGTCGGTGGGTCACAAGGTGCGACGTGCTCCACCTTGGTCCTAGACTGGGCCTCTGGTGCTGGCGGCCCACGCCTGCCACTCTCTCCCAATGCCCACATGCCAGCACAGTGCTCCAAGGTTGTTCTCGCGCCTCCTCATGGAAAGGTACCTTGGAGACAGCTGTTTGCTTGCACACATACACACCGCATCTAAGGTGTGCAAGGTCTCACTGACCTGGGGGCAGAAGCGGCTTCTCCTTGCAAGAGCTCTAAGAATGGCAACCTCAGCAGCCCAAATCTGGAGCTGACTGCCCGTGCACCTGGCTCAACCATCTTTCTTATGTCTCTCTCTCTTACTCTTTCATCCTCATTTTGGGAGGACGAAACATTTCCAACTGAAAGCAGCAGCAGAAAAGGAGAAATGTAGGGCAAGGAGGACTTGCTCCGTTGCATAGAGGCTCCCGTCCGCTTCCCACTAGATGGGATTTTGGTGCAGGTACCAGCCTGCCTACAGGTGACCTGAGTTCTGGTTTCAGTGCAGCCCATCTCCTGATCCTTTCTGATAGACGACTACTGTCTAGAAACTTTAGAGGCTTCATTTATCAAAAGAACTCACATCATCTCAAGGACCTATGGGTAACTGTGAAGACCGGGTGACCAATTCCCTGCACTGGGGCTAATGCACTGCTCAAAACTTAAAAGAATGATGCCAGGGCAGGATGACAATTTAAGCATCAAGAGGCTGCAGTCCCAGCTCCAGGTCAGACTCTCGCTGGCTCTGTGAAATTTCCCTGGTCTCTGAATCCAGCTTCCAAACCCAGAGCTTAGATTAGATGACTCCAGGGACCTTACCAGTGCTCACCTGTGGTTGCAGTGCTTCTAAACCCTCTTCAAAATGCAGTTCACGTTTCAGTCTCACTTATCAGCTCTTCCTGTGTAGAAACGATGGAGTCCTCTGCCATCCCATCATCCCCACCCACCAAGGTGCCCACTTCACAATTCAGAAAACTGTCATAAAAAGTAATTAACGAGCTACCCTGGATCTAAGGCAAGCCGATGGAAGAGTAGAGATGATTAAAAGTCTTCAGATAAAGGAGTTCTTTAAGGAAAAGAAAATCCCACAATGCAACCAGCAATGTTAATCTTCAATAAATATGCTGTTAATATTTAACTGGCATTTATTTAAACTTACAGTAACTGTCCTATTAAATCTAGATTAATTGCCCATGTGGGAATCTTCCCCTAAAGCCTAGCTGGGACACACGGCTGTCTAGATCACAGCCTATGCTAGGCATCCTGCCATAAAGAGAATATTTAAACCATCTTGCTAAGACTAAATGATTGTATTAGAATCCCATGGTTGGAAGAGGCAATGGAGGCTAAATGGACTACCAAGTTGCTTACCTCGGTCCTCTCAGTTTAGAGCCTTTTTTTTTCACTTCATCAGAAAATAAATGTTCTATTTCCTGTGTCCAATTTCTTCCTCTCCCCTTTCTTTATATGTTCTATTATGCTATTCTTTTTCACCTTCTGTCCTGCTCTGTCTATCTCTGTCACTTTTCTGTTCTCTCTCTCTCTCTCTCTCTCTCTCTCTCTCTCTCTCTCTCTCCCCCTCCCTCCCTCCTGTTACTTGGGTTTCAGGTTTCAAACTCCCATGGCTGTGCTGTGTCTCATTCTTTCATAAGTCTCTTCAATAAGCTGTTTAGGCTTCAGAGCAAATTCTATAAACACACACACACACACACACACACACACACACATCTAATTTTATATGTCATGGAGAATATTTTACAATGGTAGTTGTATATAAAAGACTAAGAACTATGAAACAGTCCATGAGTCATACTGCTTTAGAAGGGGCAGCCAGGGTGTAATTGGGTAGAACTGATCTTTGCTATCCCTAAAATCAATCAATATTTTTTTTATTATAAGTGAGGTCCTGGCTGAACTTCTATGCTGCTATTTTACTATGATTATAACACATTTGCACTTGTAACATACACACACACACACAAACACACACACACACACACACACACACACTGGCTTCCTCCAGTCAGTGGACTTGTGAAATGTGTGGGTTTCAGACAAATACCTAAGCAGACTGGCTAGTGTTGAAGCTGGGCCAGCCTCAAACCAGTGCATCAAGGGTGAACAACATCTGGACATTCCTCAAGGAAGTAGGAACTGGGTGGGACTAAAATAGTCCACTGTAAATTTCCAAAGATTTGGGTCACTGATTTGGGCTTAAGGATGCTGGGCAGAACTGGAGAGGTAGGTGGGCAATTGCGGCGGGAATGAACGGAGGGCATGGGGCTTGGATGAAGAGGCAACAGAGAGGAAGCCCCACTCTACCTGGGCATAACAGCATCAAGCATGTCCTCCACTGTTGGCTGCGAAAAGTAGAATTTATACAGAAGCCATGGGGCTGTATTTCTGTTTTGCATTTGTGATAAACTGGCTGTCCACTTTCTTTTCCTCCTTTACTTCATTTGCTGTCAAGGTAGACTACACAGATGTCAAGAGTTATAAAACATCTTCACTTAATAAAAAAAAGAAACTCTCCATGTTCAAAAACCTTCATTGTTTTACTTCATGCAAACTCAAGAGAGAAGGAACACACTGCGGTCTGCTTCTGCACTGGTCTCCACCTGGGCTGAGTATCTATTCAGCTCAGGCACCGTTTCACAGAAGGCCCTCACAGCAAGCAGGGCGGTACCTCTGTGTGCCATGACCTGCCCCAACCTGGTGCCAAGGGGCTCTCTCTGGGGACGGACAGGCTTCTTCCCTCAACCCTGTGCATGGCGTCCCGTTCTCACTTACAAATAAAAGAAGAAGACCACAAGAAATGAGGCAGCGCAGAAGCTGGGAGTGCCCTGGAGAGGGGGCTGATCTCACACCAGGCCCCTGGGGAGCTCTGAATTGGGAGGGGGGATGGGGGAGCGCTGAGAGCGTGCACTTGCTCAAATAAGGTACAACATAGGAAAATAATTTACCTTGGCTTCTCACAACAGTTTTGACAAGGTGTCAGTAACACAGATGCCTTTAGAAAGTGCCTGACGAGAAGACAGTCTTTCCCTCCCACTGGCAGAGAGTGAGCTTAAAGCTAAGACAAATTGAGGACAGACTGACATGCCTTCTATAAGGAGGAGTATTAATCCTTCATTCCCCAAAGGACAGATGCCAGGGCAAATCAAACGTAATATCTAATCAATGATCTGTCAAAGGAAATTCAAAGTTTGCATGAAACATTAAGTTCCTTTAAGTAACTACATCTCCATGACACAAAGATGAGTTACATGTTGCCCGTGTGGCATGGGAATATACAGAAAAGTAGACACATGCAAAGTACGTGCTCATGACCGGCCCCTGAAGGGTGCTTTACCTCCGTGCCTGCGCTAGAGTGAGCGTGGATACTAGAGCCAGTGACTTTGACTGAAAAACAATCTCCGCAAACTAAAGCTTGACCTTGGAAAGCTTCTCGCCCTCCGAAGCCTCAAATTTGTCCTCTGGGGACAGTAACACTACGTCCCTGTTGTACATGCTGTGTCGATCCAGTCAGAGAATGCATGGAAGGTCAGAGTGAAGCACCGGGCCGCTGCTATCAGCCTCAGGAGTGGCGGCCCCTTTACCGCCCACTCCAGAGATCACCTCACAGCCAGCCATTGCTCCTGGTTCCCCAGGCTTGTGCTTAGCATCCTGGTAGAGTTCGACACCATAAGCTTTCTGCAGATATCAGAATCTTTTGTAAAATACTTTAATAAAAATTTAATGAAATTTGAAAAAAAAAACAGAAGAAAGAAAGGAATATCATTTTCAGTCAAAGTTGCTGTATTTCTATTCTTCATGCACTGCTTCTGCTAATGATCCTGGTAGCTCGCTAACCATGCAGCACCTTCACACAGACAGTTCCTTGAGTCGGAAGTCAGGAGCCACTTTTCGTCTCTCTGCCCTCCCTCAGCACTGGTCCCTCACTTCCTGAGTCCTGGCTCTCCCTTTCCCAGAGTTTGTAGTGGCTGATGCACTGTATAAATCTGAGAAGTTAAAAGCCTAACTAAAAGGACTCAGCAATTCCCTCCCTAGGGTGGGGAAGCCCCATCCTAGAACGACTCATCCCTTAAAGGACACATGAGGGAACTGAGGAGGGCTGGCGTGTGCCACTTCCTTGGGGGAGCTGGGGTCTTCACAGCCAGCGTGGAAGGAAGGGATGGCTAGAAGCAGAGGCTGCTTCCCCTCCCTTGGCTCCTTGCTGTCTTCTGCAGCCAGGCACCGCTGCCCTCTGCCGAGTACCACTCTGCCTTGGAGCTGGCAGAGCACGGAGAGAAACCTCCACAAACTGTGAGCTGAACAAACCTTTCCCTCCTTGATTTTGTCTCAGCAAGGAGTGAAAGGTAGCCAAGAGGCGCATACCTGAGTCAGGCTCTCCTGTCCTTGTGGGCCTCCACTACCTTGTCTCCTTCTTTGCTTATGCGGTTCCTTAAACTCTCTTTCATAAGGAGGAGCCCTCTCAGCTCTCGGTAGGTCTATGTTACTTCAGATCATGTCTGGAAACCTGACCATCTTACTCTCTTGATTAAATCATAGGAGGCTCCACATTGCAAGGGAATGAAACCCCCAGCCATCTACACAGTCTCTGCGCCCTCAGGAGGTGACCTTTGTGTGTTGTCAGCTGTGTCTCCTAGCGCTCCTGTAGGAAAGTTCAAGTCGGCTTTTATGTTGTTTATTATTTTAATAGCTCAGAGCCTCCTCTTTCCCAGCTTTGAACCTTTGAGTATGCCGCTGTCTGTCTGGAACCACTGTCCCCACCCTTCTGTGGCTGGCTGCCATCCACCCTGGCTCTTTCTCTTGAAGGGCACCCACTGCACAGGCCTGGCTGCTCGCTGCACCCTGCCTCTCACGCTGCGCCACGCAGACGTGTGAGCGTTTCCGTTCTGGCTTTCCCTTCCGTTATATTCCCGAATTCTCGCACAATGCCCAGCACATGCTAGGTCTTCATCAACAGTCCTTGAATTCAATTGAAGAACACAGCTGGGAAACTTTCAGATGTGGAGACCATTTGCTATCAGGGTCTTCCAAATCAGGGGACACTGAACCGGGCGTGGTGGCGCACGCCTGTAATCCCAGCACTCGGGAGGCTGAGGCAGGAGGATTGGTGCGAGTTCGAGACCAGCCTGGGCTACAAAAGTGAGCTCAGGATCAGCCTCAACTGCATAGCGAGACCCTGTCTCAAAAAGACAAAAAAAAAAAAAAAAAATCAGGGGACACTGAAAAGGACGAAGACATAGAAATAAAGAATTGTAAGGATAGCGGGAAAGCAAGACGCTTGCCTAGCTTCAAAATTTTTTAAACCCTCAGGAATCGAGATACTTTTTGAAGGATAAAAAACAATCTCTATAAAAGGTTATGTAGGTGCAAACAATATCTAAATAAGACAAGGGAGGGTTTGGATAAAAGCGAGCAGACTGAAGCCCATGCTGGTCTATTAGGTCAGGGTGTCTGATGTATATTGCTAACCTTTTAAGTATGATTCCCATGTAAAATTGCTGCTGTCCAAAACCTGTAACTAGGACATCTGCACTGATGTGACCTCCTGCGACCTTTCTAATGCCATGCTCCTATCTACCCAGTAATTCACTTGTCAGCACGGACGGGGATACTTGAAATGCGCTCATCTTTCCCCCTGTATCGCCCGCATGGTAACTCATCCTAGCTCATTTGCATATGCTTGTTACGCGCATGTCTTAAAGGCTACAAGAAAATGTGTGTGGGATGTGTAGGGAAATAGAGCCCATGGAGGGGGGAAATCCGCTCTGGCAGCACTGGTTGGACTGCCTGGAGCTCCTGTTCCTCTCCTGTGGCAGCCGCTCCCTGCGGGTGGCCCCTGAGCTCCATGCCTGCCTGCTCCGGCTAAGGACCCCTCCTCTGCTCTGTGCTCACCCTTCCCCCGACACTGCTGCCTGGTTCAGGCCACCTGTCACCTCACCCAACCTCTTCTTTGCACAGGCTCAACTTGCAACAGCCAGAGGGAAGGGGCTACAGCGCTCCTCTCCGCTCTCGTTCTCCTGCTCGTCCTCCTCACTTCCCTATGCCATCTACTTCCCCAGAGGCAAGATGGAAGCCAGCTGACGTTCCATAGAACTCCTCCTTGTTACCTGTAGTGCCAGAGGATTGATACAACAACTGTAGAAAGGGGTAGAAAATGCGCAGGCCTGAGCTTTGTACTCCTTGCAATTTGCCTCGCAAGAAAGCATTTAAGGCCAGCCAGATAGCCCAGTGGATTAAAGCACTTGCCTAGGCAGATGCAGGGACTGGGCTTCAATCCCCCATGTGCCTTCCAGCTCCCGTCCTGGGCACGCTGAGAGGGCGACCGACACTGGACGTAGTGACACACACCTGTAATCCCAGTGCTTGGGAGGCTGAAAACAGGAGGACCTCTATGAGTCTGATTGTGTAGTAAGACCCTGTCGACCCTGTACTAAATGCATCTTTTAAAGAAGCATTTAAGACCAGACAAGGCAGAGTTTTAGAGAACTGGAGGTTACTTGGGTTGTTTCTGCTTGCTTAGCTGAGATCAAAGTACCTTCCCATAATTATTTGCCAGGTGCATACTAACCTACGTGATGGGATAGTACGATTACCATCCCACATGGCTATCCCACCCGGCAGATGGAGTTTAGAACTGATTATACAGTTAGTGGATGAATCACAAGTAGGATCAGTGTTACAAGAGGAAAGCACGTATTTACAAGGGTGGAAAAAAGAAGGGGCAGAGTCTTACTCATAATCACTTTGTCTCAACAGATGTGTCTCAATTGAATTAGAGGAGAAGTGAACGTAGAAAAATGTAAGAAGACCCCAGGAGCCTGCATCTACATCTAACTATGCTTCTCTTAGGTTAGGGCACTGGACCTCCCTGAAGCGGGCATCTGTGCTTCCTTCTGAGAGGAAGGAATTCTACTGCCTTCCTTCTGAGAGGCGGTAGAACTCAAGGCGACTACAGTGTCTAGCCTGCATTCTTATTATTTATCAGACCAAAATAGGAGAGACTTATAAATCAGGTTAGATACATATTTCCAGGACAGTCATTGTGCTCTGGGGAGAGATAGCGAACTACACTCTCACGGCAAAACCACTTTAATCCCAACAGCCAACTCTGACCTCCTAGCACTTTCTATCCACGAATAACATTAATACTAATCAGACTATTAGCCAGGTTGCTTGGTTGGGATATGAAAATTTTGAGAAACGATCTTATAAATTATTTTCCAAGGATATTATCTTTAAGCATTAACAGGCATAACTGACTCTGAATTCTGGGAATTAAGCATAATTACATGGAAATTGACATGACACAAATGCCAAGAATCCTGTTAACCTTTAATATCTTTTAAAAACTCTCCTCTTGTAATTATCTCTTTCCTTTGTTTTAAATGTTACCTATGAATATGTAGAGGCATAAGCAAACACAAAAGTAGATGGATTATCAAATCTTGCTCTTTGAAATCTTAGAGCTTTCCAGATATTCCATAAAATAAGAGGTAGTGAGTAGAGTACTTGGAATTTGACTATTTGCAGAAATCGTGTCCTTCTTGTTGTTTGCCCTGCGTAGGATCTCTGCTTGTAATTCCCCAGGTTGGGTGGAAGCTATGCTGCATTAGCAATCATAGCGGAAAGGTGGGTTTGAGGCACTGGGCATCTACTGCTATTCCTGACCTGTTCCATGTCTTGGCAGAAGTCCCTGCCCCTTCTCCAGGCTTTGAATTTCCTCTCCCTAAAGTGAGTGTGATGACATTTAGCTTCACCTGCAACAATATGTGCTGGTGCTGTACGCTTCACCAAGGCCATTCATCTCCGTTATCGCTCTAGGGTGTGGATGTCTGCTACATGGGCTCCTCTTCTCCAGATTCCTCTGCTACCACCAAGTCTTGCTCGCTCCTCTTTCAGTCTTTTATTTTAATAAATCTTCAGTCACCTGTCTGTCTTCAGCCCTGCCTCTGCCTAAGCTAGTGGGTCTTCACCAGGGCAGGGGTCCATGGAGATTAAAGAGAGCAGAAATTCGGATGGAGATTGGTTTCTACCCTAACTTGGAAGGTGGCATTCCCATGCAGCCTGCGTCTAGGTGTCAGGGAGGGCTGGACGCTTAGCAACACACCCTCTGTTCACTCCCAGATCATCTGATAGAGCGAATCCTTTCTCTTCTTAAAATATAAGCCTTAAAATATATTCCATTGGAAGAATAAACATGAATGGTCTTGGAAGGTTTTAACATTTACTAATTCTCCAGAAATGCATCTGCCTGGAAAGCCAAGGCAAGATTGTATTTGATTTGTCCTGATCTTCACCAAAAAGTGTCACTGGTAGGGAAAAATCACATAAGCAGTAGAAATGTTTCTCATCATGTTTAAGTCACCAGCTCTACATCCTTGTGCCAGTCTTTACTGCAGCTTAGCTGTCACATTCATGGTGACTATATATAGATCTAGTACACTTTATTACATCCTATGGGGTGAAAGAACTCAAAGATCTTTACATTTATTATTATCAATCATTTCCCATTAATTTTTTTCAACCAAGTTAGAGCACTACATGGCTCAGTCCCTCTCTCTCTCTCTCTCTCTCTCTCTCTCTCTCTCTCTCTCTCTCTCTCTCTCTCTCTCTCTCTCTCTCTCTCCTTTGTGTGTATTCTAGTACAGGGACTACAGAGTCTCCTATGCAGACTGGACTTGTAGCAACCCTCCTGTTTTCAGCCTTCCAAGCACTGGGATTAGAGGCACATGCTACCATGCCAGTCTCTAGTTCATTTCTTACGTTAGTATAGAGACCTAACATAGCCGATACAACTAAGAGTGCGTATTGAAGTGAAGGCTACACAGCAGTCTCTGCTATGAAAGCCTCTACTCTAACTGGTAGCTATGATCCCATCAACCTACACTGCTGCTCCCTGGCTCACACATTGCATCTGCATCAGGAAGCACTGCTCAGACCTGTTAGTCTGCAGCGATACCCCTCCTAAGTTCACCAGCAGCTTGCAAAAGCCCATTTCCCCCAGAAAACCTCATCTTCACCGATGTGCTTCAGGCTCCATTCCTCTATTGGTGGACACCATGACGTCATTCATTTACCTGCTTATTTGTGTGTGTTGAGCTGCATTGCAGTTGGCTCTCTGGTCTTACCTGCTGTAGGCTGTATGTTTTCTGAAGGAAGGGGTTCTCTCTGGTTGTCTTAATACCTTTCCAAAGCTAAGCAACGTGCGTCACCTGGCATGTGAGTTCAACAAATACCCACTGAATTGAATCAGCCTCTCAGCAGTTGTGAAAGTCTAAGTCCCATTATCTTTATTTCATGCATGAGAAAATTGAGCTCTAAATGAGCCCTAAAAGGTTATTCTATGTAGAACATTGGATGAGGCATGCTGTTGAGGTGGAATGTATGATTACCTCCAGCCTGCAAGGCCCAGATCTGCACCTAGAAAAGCTGGAAGCGCTCCGGCCTACATTTCTGACTGGAAGAAGCAGCAACTCTTCGTTTCTACATCAGCTGTAACAATTTGGAGCCACATTATTTTATATGCAATTGGTGATAGGAAATTTTCTACCTCTTAAAACCTTATCACCAAATATAGCTGCAGGTTTTCTCCCCTTAGGAGTCTGCTCCCAACAGAATTCAGCCAGAAATAAGGTGCAGGTTTCCTAGAACGTTCCTCTGCTTCCCGGGGGAGCTGGGCTCAGGTTCCTGCTGCGCTCTCGGCAGCAGGCCAGCACAGACCCCACCATCTATCACAGTAGAAGCTTGCCCTTCTCGCACGCTGCTGGACTTGGGAATGGAAGTGGCCTTTTACCAGAACATTGTCTTAGGATCGTGTGAATCTCGGCTGACAGAGAAAGGAAGATTCATTCCTGACACCAATCATACTAATATCTGTCACCAAAGTGACATTTTCCCTTTAATGATGAAAAATGCATCAAGACAAAGAGAGGAAAATGAACCACCTCCATGCACTTCTCCGGTGCAGCGGAGAGGACCTCTGCTGTGGCCGCCACGGCCGCCGCTGCTACTGGTTTGCAGCCAGGTGGGTGGAAGGGGATGGGAGGCCAGGTGGTCACTGGACAACCACTGGTACCTCATTTGGAAGAGAAGGGTGCGAGCGGGCAGAAGCCTGGGGGTTGGGCAGTGTCCTTCAACATCGGACCAACTCCCCCTCAGACCGTCTGCCTAGTTTATCCAATAGAGTGTCTATTCCGCTTAGCCCCCAGGCAGGGGCTTAATATTTGGCTGTATAAATATTCACCTGTATAAATATACCCAGGCTTACAGAGCTGGGGGACCTGGCGGGAAGGCAGCACTGCCGAGGACCCCAGGCCTTCACTCCTGTACTGCCTTGCACACAGGGGCCGAGCTGAGGACCCCAGTCTGCAATGTAGGTTCCAACCTTACAGACCAAACCCGAACACACGGAAGTGAAGGTGCAGAGAAACTGGTCTGCCTCTCCTCACTAGCCAAGCGTAGTGCTGGCTGTGACGGAGAAGCTGTGCGATTTTGCCAACCACGCTCGCAGTCAGTTTCCCAACAAACATTAGACCTTTATCTAGAAGCCCACGGATGGCGACATCTACATAAAACCTCTTCCCTCCTCTCCTTTCTTTCCCACTGGCACAGGAGGCTTCCCAGGACAGAGGCTAGAATCACCAGGTGCTTTATTTTCCTGTCAGCTTTACAGAAAATGGGAATGAGGCTTTTATAGAATAGAAGAACCGGATCAAAGAAGAGGATGCCTCTCCTAGGCCTGCCCTTTCCATCTGTGATCATGGTAACATGATGGTGGGGAGATGAAGAACGATAACCTTTCTTCCCTCAGATGAAATTGTAGCCTCCTGGACCTGCAGCAGAACAACTCTGAGTCCTCACCCAAGGGCCCTGGCTGGCCTTCTGAGCACCTGCTTCTAGGTTTCCTTCAGTTTTTCTTGTCTAAGCTTCTGCCAGAAGGGACCTCAATTATTCTCAGCCCAAGTTGTACATCAGGAGACTTCTAAAATTTTTTGCTTTCACAATTCTCTGCCACGTTAATTAACACAACACCCACTCATTAGCGAACCTGCCAGCAAAGCGACTCCAAATCATCTTTACGGAGAAGGAAACTGAGTCATTTCCATCCCTGTATTTGCATGAGCGGCTTCTGGCTCCCCTTCTCCTCCTACATTCTTACTTTCAAATATATTTTAGTCCAGCAGTGATGCGATTTTTCGAAGGGCCTTCACCTGAGGGACTTAGCCCTCAAATAATGGACACTTAGTCCCTGGGCTAATATGAGTCCCTACAAATATCCAAACCCTACTGTTCTCTGTGAGGTCAAACGTGCTTGCTCTGGTGTTTCTGGCCTTGTCTGCTTCCTTCAATTCCTTCTGAGAAGGTGGACCCACCAACAAGAGCTCAGGGGTCAATGCGACTTCTAAGCTCTGCATGTGACACTGATACTCTGCTTTGGGAAGAGAAGGATGGGGTGAGGGAGGAGGAGCGCACTGCTGCAGGCACGTGCAGCGGGTCAGCTAAAGTGACACACTAAGTAGCAAGGTGGCATGGGGTCCGAAGAAACATGTGCTCAGTCCCGGGGTGCTGTGCTGGCCTGGGCACCGCTATAGTGCAGGACAAGGACATCCTGTCTGCTCCCCCTGTTCAGGGTGTCCTCTGCTTCTTGGGAGGAGGCAGGAGCCTTACACGTCGTAGATTTGTTCCAAGGAGGGAGGCCTGGATGGCCTCGCCTAAATGACCAGGACAGGAGCCGGGTCATCAGGCTCCAGGGGAAGGCACTGACGGCAGGGGAGGGGGACACTGCCCACACCCCACGTAGGTTGGAAGCCACCCAGGCCTGTGGCTGATGGTGGAGATGACACCGCTTTGGAGCAGGCATGCGCCGTGCACACGGAGTGCTAATGCCAATACATTAATTTACTTGTAGGATGCTTGGTACATTTTTGAAGCCGAGAGATTATCTCTCTTGGAACAGTTGTAACAGCCATAAGTGATATCAAAATATTGGATCTGCACAATAAATTCTATTTCTTTATGTCATTTAATCTCTTTTAGCTGCTCTGTCCAGAGAAACCATGTCTCCGCCTGACAAATGAGTACACCAAGGTTCATGTCTGAAGACACAGACCGAGTTACCACGGCAGAGTGTAGGAGGTCTCAGTCTCTAACTGAATCTTCTAAGTTTAAATCTACGGTTCCTTTTGGCTTAGTGACAGCTGACTGGTTGCGAAGGTCTAGCCGCTGTCCCTGAGGGCCACTCGCCGGCTGTGGCTCATGGGGGTGGATGAGGAGGACGCAGACAGATGACAGGAATAATTTATGCAAGGGAAAGGAGGCTCCAGTTCAGGGGCAGGAGGGGAGAAAATCAGAGACTCTGCCAGGTAGGAGCCCCGGTTAAACAGAAACGAGACAGACCCAGACCGGGGAGGGAGGAAGGCCAGGGTCTCTGCACAGGGCAGCACCTGCCATGCCCCTCATAGCCTGTCTCCCCTGAACATCCAAAAAGAGTAGCGCCCGTGGCCCAGAGAGTCATCAGCAGTGCTACAGACACCACAGGCTCTGTCACAGGGACACTGTCTCCCTGGGGGCGGCTCCCGCATGGCCACCGGCAGGCCTCAAGTGGGGCCAGCAGGAGGGACAGTGTACTCCAGACTCCTCGGTTTCTCAGCACCATGTGGCCACAGCCAACACTCGCTGCGTTCTTTTTAAGCATTTGTTGATGTGTTTATTTACTGATTCGCTCACTTGGTGCAGTCATGCTTGGAAGGGCAGAGGCATAGTGATTCTCCTGCCTCAGCCTCCGCAGCACTGGGATTACAAGTGTGCACCTCCACGCCTGGTTTTCCGTAGCCAGCACAGTGCTCCTTGTGATACCGGGATCCAACTCCGGTCTTTGCCCTTGTCAGGCAAACACTCGGAGCTCCGGGCTATCACCCCAGCCTTCTCTGCGCCCCTGCAAAGGCGTCTTTCTGGGGAACTCAAGTCGCCACTGTTGAATTCCTCATCTCATCTGCCAGACTGCATCTCCAGGTGCCTGCCCCCGCTCACGGCAGCACCATTCCATGGCGCGGCCCGTCTGCCTCCCTGGCGGCCCACGACACACCCTGGCTGAGCAAGGACAGGTCTCCCTGTTCCTTGCAACACAGGACTTTATATCTCGTCTAGCACCAGGAACCCTCCATGCTCCAGCTGGTGTACGTGTAGAATACCTGCCGTGTAATGAAAACTGGGGCATGGTTCCTTGGCTGTTTCATGGAATCTGCTTGCCTTGGAGTTTGAAAGACTCCTGGTGCCATCAAGGTCACTGTCGCCATGTGTTATGGTTTGTGTCTAGTTGTCCCCCCAAAGCCTCATGCAGTCATGGGGCGGACACTTCTATAGTTGACTCATGAGTCACTGGGATTACGTGATTTAGTACTGATCGAGAGTTTGAGACTTGATCCATGATCCCTGGAATTATGTGTTTTAAGTACTTCTGGGGTTGTGGATATAGCCTAAGGTGGATAGGTTAAGGCAGAGAACCTGATGTAATTTAAAAAGAGAGACAGAGAGATGAACTTGTGCTGTGGCTCTGCTGCCCTATTTGGTTGGCTGTCTCTGTCACCATTTGTTGCTATTGCACTGCCATGAACTGGATGTGCTCTTCTCTGTTCCACTCAGCCTTGGGCCAGCCGAATACGGACTGAAACCTCCAGAAACTGTGAGCTAAATAAACGTTTCCTTCCTTCATTTTGAGTGTCGGGTATTTGTCCCAGCAATGAGTATAAAGGAACTAAGACAGCCATGATAGAGGGGAGGAAATTGAGAAAGAGCCATCTGACCCTCGGGCCATCTGCACCCTCAGCTGAGTCCAGTGCTTGCCTTCAGTGAGGCCAAGTGGATGGATGGTTCTGACCAAGCTGGCCACCTGCCACTCCGTGGCCCAGCCAGGTCTGGTAACAGACGCATACGAGTGCTGTGGGATACTCAGCAGGCCTCATTTGGGATTTAAGCATCTCATTTGGCCTGTGTTTAGGACCAGAGCATCGGCCACAGGGATTTTGTGGCCATGCACAGCTCCTTCGGAGCTGTCTGACCAGTGGTTGAGTGGTGGCGCTGCGATGTCGTTCTTCAACTAACTCTGATATAGACAGACAGACAGACAGACAGAGACAGATGATAGATAGATGACTGATACATAGATGATTGATAGATACAGATAGACAGATATAGATGGATAAACAGAAAATCAATCTAGCACTAATAAAAATGATTGGAAATTGTTAGTGGAAGCCAAACGGTGCAGCCCTGCTTTATGGAAAAGGCAAACGCTCGTGGACTCCTGGCGTCCCCCTCTCGGCCGCTGCGGCCATCCCTCCGGCACTCAGCACGCTGCTAGCAGTGAGCGCAGGCAGCTGCCTCGCCATCATCAGCTCGGCAACGCCGCTAATTGCAGCAGGGAGCAGCCTTCGCGTTTAAGAAATCTCATGGCCGGATCTCCGGCAGCATCTGTGAGCTCACAACGGACTTAGGAAGCTGTTTCCAGGCGGTCTGGCGTGCATCTCTGCACAAGAGCCCCGCGCTGCGAGGGCCGGGGCGGGTTCCCACGTGTGTGCGCCCCGTATCCCTCTGTGCGTACGTGCACGTGAGTGCGCCTGCGTGCGCACCATCTTGGAGGGGCTCTGTGCCTTCCTCAGAGCAGAGATCTGGGTCAGGGAGGTGGAGGGGCTGCTGGAGAGGCAGACACCCCTGGGTGCAGAGGAGGAGGGGCCTGGGAACGAGAGGAATGAGGCCGCTGTGCTATTAAATCCACGTTCAAGCAGGAAGTTCGGAGGGCGGGGAGAGGGCTCCTGCGGAGACAGCCGCTCCAGGTTTTGGAAACAATTGATCATGAGCAAGGGGTGAGCTGCAGGGCAGGAGCCCTTTGTCTCTTTTCCTTTCCTCCCCCACCTGACGTAGTACAAGAGGAGGTCACTGCTCTGCAGCTGGGAGAACCAGCTCCTACAATGTCTGGGGCTCGAACTCGTGGAGGAACCGAAACAAACCCCCATGGAACACCCCTTCTTTTGGGGGACCTTGCTATGATTTCTTTAAAGGGCCTTATCCTGGCAGCCAAAGTCACCCACATTGTGACAAAGTCAGTAACTATGTGGTACTTACTGGGCACCAGAGGACACTCAGCTGGAGACCACGGTGCGTGGCCCACCAGTGACCACGTGGGGACTCCTGGCCCTGGCAGCCACAGGGGGCAGCCATCGGCCCCCAGCCTTGAGGGGAAGGAGACTTTAGGAGTCACATCCGTCCTGAGGAAGACTGCCTGGCCATGCTCTGCTCTGTGCTCCTTTGTTTGGTTTTCATGGAAACTGTGTTTGTGGGAAACTCGAGGCTGCTGGCTGCGGGCAGCGGCTGCTGTCTCTGCTCCCCATCACGCTGAAAATGCTCCTTGGGGGAGAGGAGCTGTCATTGTTTGCTGCTGCTTCTGCCAGTGCAGGAGGTGGAAATAAAATGCGGACGCTCCCTTCGGGTGCAGGTGACTCTCAGCGACCCGTGACAAGGGACACATTTACCTTGCTGCCGCGCCTTGGAAGGAGAGCTAGAGCTGAAGGCAAGGATGACGTCCACGGTCCCTGCCACCGCTAGTCAGCGGGATGAAAGCTGGATCCCATGTCACCCACAGGACCCGCATCCGGTCACCCCTTCCCTCCACGCTGCACAGGCTGGAGGACTTTGTTGCTTTCAAATTTAATTATATAAAATCCTGCTTCTTTTACCCCCCGTGGATGACCAATTGTTCTGCTATTTCTATAAAACGCCACAGGAAATACTAAAATGGGAGGCAGGATTTGGAGCAAGACTGCTCCTGAACGCCTGTGGTTAGCAGCGGCAGCAGCAGCAGAGATGGCTGCGCAGATTTTACAGCTGTGGCGGGGAGGGGGAAAGGGGTGGGAAAGGAGGGCGGGAGGGAGGGCAAAGAAAGCAGGAGCTAGAGCCACAGCAGCGGGCCTGAGATGGCAGGGCGAGCTTGCAGGGGTGTGACCCTTGACCAGAAGGAGTCCAGCCTGGGAGCTGAACGGAAAGTAGGGCAGCCGGCCCCTGCCTCCTCACGGTTCGTGGAGTGCGAGCTGGGATGGCGGATGGGTCCACGGTGAGTCCCGAGCCGGGGAAGGGATGGGCCTTTCCCTGCAGCTGGAGATTCCTTGTCCAACATGGGCTGGGCAACCGCTCAGCCTTACTCCTTCTTTAACCAAATTGTTTACTGAGAAGCAGTGTTGGCCAACATCTAAAATGCAGTGCCTGAGCCGGAAATGGAGGTTAAAACCATTGCTCCCTTGCTTGCTAAAGGTATAAATGTGAGCTACTCTCTTCTGGCTGAGGTTTTCTTAAATATAAAGTGGGGTGGCACCAGTCACAGCTTCTTCAGACAAAGCACGGAGAGCAGCATGCATAGTTGCCTCGTAAGTAATCGTAGTAGGGAGCTGGTGCCGGTGCACTGCCTCAGTGGTTATCTGAGACCCCAGGCCTGCATTCCGGGGCTCCTAACTTAAAGCAGGCTATGTGGAGGACTGGGTCTGAGATCCTGGTAGCTAGCATGTGTGAAAGCTTGGAGATGAGCCTACTTCAGGGTCATTTACCAGAAGAGATGGTTTTCTAGATCTCAAACAATATGTAGAAAAGGGCTGGTGAGATAGCTCAGCAGTCTAAAGCGTCGGTTTAGGCAACCTTAGGCAACTGCAGGGACTGCAGTTCAACCCCTGGCACCACATGTGGCATCAGCTCCGCTCCTGGGGCAGGCTGAGCTGGCCATAACATAAATAAAGTTAAAATTTAGAAAGAAAAAAGAAAAACAATATGTAGGAAAAAGAGACTTAAAATGTATCGTATTACATGCAACAACTCTTCACAATGAACGTAATCATCACGTAGTACAAATATGCACCAGTAGAAAAAGAACAGGAGCGTGTGGGGAGTTGCCACCTGAAGAAGCAGGATCTCCTAATCTCTGGCAGAATAGAAAGAACAGGAGGTGGCAGCTTAGGAGGTCACGATCTGTGTCATAGGAAAGAGCGAGCTGTTCACATCTGAGAAGCGCCAGGCCATGCAGCCACCAAGCAGGAGCCCCGGGCAAGCTAGGGAGCTTCTTTCATTTTGTGTGAAATAAGGATTCACTGATCCCTGGTATCACAATGCCATGCCAGCGCCAGAAAGCCCGGGTGTGGTGACGTGTGCCTGTAATCCCGGCCTGTCATCCTAGTGCTGGGGAGGCTAAGACAGGAAGATTACAAGTCAAGTCCAAGAAGCTGCATAGTGAGAAACTGTACTAAACGAATAAAAAACAAATTATAATTTTCATTTTAAAGAGGATCTAGTGGTTATATGACCAGGAGTCAGAGAAAGGAACCATTTAACCAGTGTGGACTGAACTGAACAGAACTGGGTCAAACTCATGATTTATTTTCGTGGAACCCTGCTTGTGTCTGGCTCATTCCCCTGCAGTAGAAAAATTCAAACTCTTAGTGAGCAGGGCTGGCATGTTGGGGAGATGTCTCTGGGAGGAAGTAGGACAATGAGAGTGGGAAAGGGGCGCAGGAGCTTCGCCTCTGAGGAAGCCCATCCAGGCCCTGTTCCTGGATGGTGAAGCACACACACAAGAAGCGCCTAGCAGAAGCCAGGGCTCCATGGCTTGCTCTCTCAACAAGACCGGATCTGCAAGAGCCTCCATGCACAGAGTTCCTGAACAGAAACATCTCTTCTCCTGTGCTGGGAATAAAGGTCCCTAGCACACGGGGCACAGTGTCCCATCAGGGAATTTCTTGTCTAAAATTCATCTCGTTATGCCATCACTTCACTGCAGCCTGAGAACAAAAAGCTCTTTTGTTGCGGTAACTGATAATGCAATGAGACTTGATCCCCTCTGTGAGCTAATGGCATCTGTGGGAAATGACAGGTAGGCATGAAAATGGGACCCGACAGGGAGGGGGCGGTCTCTGGCCCTAGCCCTTGCTCTTTGTCACTCCTGTCACGGGCACCTGAGGAAGAGTGTGGGATGCTATTCATCAGCCAGCGCACCAGGATTTTCATCTAATTTCATAGTGAAGACGTTGCTCCATCAGACCCAGGTGACATGCCAGCCGAGATGCAGAAGGCCATTGTTAGGTATCGGCTGGCTCTGTGTGGGATCCTGCCTTCCCTGTGGACCCTTTGCCAGATTTCTGCAACTCTGCTCTCTTTGCAGAACCCTGAATTGCATTTGGACTCCTGTGCCTGCCTGTGGTATACCTCAAGGTGGTTTACTCATGGGAGCTCATACTTTCCCAGGAGATATTTGCCCCAGATATTCAGAGCTAGATGGACACCACTGAGTGGGGGGCGAGCGCCCTACAAATCCTAGCCTACCTGTTTCTAGATATTAGAAGTGCCTAATTATTTATTTCTCTATAAAAAAAAGGACACTGGTAATAGCTAGAGCATAGGATTGCTACAAAGATGAACTTCTTTCAGTAAAGAGCTTAAAGGAGCTCGGCTTCATATCAAGCAGTGATGCTGAGTATTATCTTTGTGGGCTCCATCTCTGTCACATAAGAACTTCTTTGCATGTCACGGGGTGGGGGTGGGGTCATGTCCATGTGCACAGGGGCAATGTGGTCTCTTGGTTTTTTTGGAAGGTGAGTTTACTCTGAGATGCTTCTCAGCTCAGCATCAGCGACAGGAGGTGGCTTTGGGGGGCCCTGGCTGGTCATCTTCTCACCACCTTCTGCTGTATTAGGCCAGACGTAGTTTCTAACTCTAACTAAAGGCCGTGACCACCTGTCTTCAAGTCACGAAAACTGAGGCTTGGTCTTAATTATTCCACAAGTGAGTGATGTGGCATAGGAAATGCTTTCTCTGTCCTCAGCTGACCAAGGAACCAGGATAGGATGATACTCATTTTTCAAGTCTCTGTCAATGCACAAACTCCCTGAATATGACTGCAATTCCGATGTCAATCTGATGACTAGAAAGAGCAACTGCACACAGGTAGCTGTGATTTCTATTTGGATTTTTTTTTAATTTTAGGAAGGGTCTACAGGGTATTCAGGGTCTCAGTACTAGATTGGACTCATAGTGATCTGCCTATTTATAGCCTCCCAAAAGCTGGGATTACAGGCACGCACTACCATGCCCAGTCCCAATTGTTATCTTGTTGCACCCCGGGGGGTGGGGCCAGCATGGCAGGCTGGGGACCGAACCCCCAGCCACTGTGCCTGCTTGCAGGTACTTTAATCGACTGAACTATTTGGCCAGCCCTGTATTTGGATTTTATGCCAGCCTGTGGAGAAGACCTCAAGTGCTCTTTCTCTAGCATTGAGAAGAAGATTGGAGATACCATGACCTTTGAATAAAGACTATTAATATTTTGACTTTTCCTTTTTAATTACTTAAAATGCACTGTAATTGGCATGAAAAGGTTATGTGCTGATGTGTCGTTCTTGACAAGCAATGAACAGCCAAACCAAACTGTCTGGTTTTCTGCCTTGTGAGGACCCCTTGGGACACGCTTGGGGAGAGGGCAGAGAGCTCAGCTCCCTTCGTCCTTCTCCGCCTTTGAATTCTCCTTCGTCCCTGGCCAGAACATATGTCCAGGGACTGACGTGGACGGTTGCATCTTGGGGACTGGCTCGGTGTGTGTTTTCCATTCTTGTCATCCACAGTCTCCTTGAAGTCTTTTGACCCATTCTCTGGCTTCCCATGGAAGAGCAAACAACGCAAAGGAAGCAGAAACCCCATCTCGCATCAACTGTTCATACTCGAAGCCTAAGCTTTGTGCCGTGGCGTTCACACTCTGTAGAATTACGCTGAATACTGCCTGCCTGCGACACGCGCAAGGGGTGTTTGCTCCCTGTCTTCTTCTGTTCCGCAGCTGAATACTTCTTCAATGAAGTCAGCGTCGGCCTGCCTCTCGTTATCTCCCTGACAGAGGCTCGTTCTGACTCCCCTGGGGTTACATCGAGCTGTGTGCATCATGGCTGTCATGATGTCACTTCTCTGTGACATTGGCAATGGTGGACTTTTGCGTGTGTCCACTCGCTTAGGCTATAATACCCCGATATTAGATAAAACATTATTCTAGATGTTGTATTTTGAAAGTATTTTTAGATGTGATTAACATCTAAATCAGTAGGCTCGGTAAAGCAGATTATCCTCCATCATGTGGGCAACTACTTAGTCACTTGAAAGTTTCAATAGAAAAGCACAGTTGCACCCTAAAGAACAGAGCGTGCTGCTGCCAGCTCCCCTGGGACCCGCGCAGGGTCATCAGCTCTTCTCCTGGTCTCTGCCCTCAGTTGTCCCCTGCAGTTTCAGTCCTGATGGCCTCCACAGTGGCGGGAGCCAGTCTCCTCAAATCTGAGTTTCATACCTGAAAACCCCAGCGTGCCCACGCATCCTATTGATTCTGCTGCTTTGGAGAGCTCCGCCCCATATGCCTGCGGAGTCTAACACTGAGCTTGTCCTAACAGCAAGACATTTCCTCGTGCACCTCCTCCGTGAAGCTGCTTTAGGTTTCACTCATTTCTAAATCTCAGTTCATTTATGTTAACCAAAGAGAATGTAGCGATGATTCCCTCTCTCTCTCTCTCTCTCTCTCTCTCTCTCTCTCTCTCTCATGCACATGCACCCACCCCTACTGAACACAGACAACAACCCACTGGTTGCAAATAAATGAATAATAGGTGGAAACTAGGCCATTCTAAAGCTTCTTTCCCACCCACACCCAAAGGAGTGCTGAGAATTATCATGTTTAGTTTTTCCTAATGGGAAAGTCCAGGGCAGTTCCAGGCTCTTGCTGTTTGGCTTGTAAACATAACTCAGTGTATTTCTATTTGAGTGCTGACCACCTATGGGATGTTCCTCCGTGTCGGGGGTGTGGGGAGGGCGCTGCCGATGCCTGAGTGTGGCCTGTGGATGGGCTCAGTGTACCGCGCAGTTGCCTTGCGGTTTTATCATCTCCAACCTGAAATTCCTCAGAATCAGCCAAATCGCCCAGAATTATAGAGTTACCCAGTGACCCATCTGGACTCGAACTCTTCTGATGCCAGAGCCAGGGACTTTCCAATACTTCAGTGCTTCCTGGAACTGCACAGAGTGGAACTGTTTTGCCTGTATCCCTGGTGTCTTAATTTGTCATAGTAACTGCTCAGCACATGCTAATAAGGGAGATGAAAGAACAGGAAAATAGCAAAGAATGGAGACCCCTGCTTGGTTGTGTCCTTGTGTGGAAACCCTCTTCACACGATGTCAGAAGGGAATAAAGTCCAGGCTAGAAAGGACAGAGCATGTGTGTAGGAGTGGATCCCGTGCCCATTCTGTGAACAGAAGATGCCTGACAGGTTCTGTGGAGACACACACTGGAGAAGCACTCTATGAATAATTTACACAGCAATAATTGCTGGAATGGTCTTACTGGTGCTGCTAATATATTCCAACCATCCTTTATTTTTGTACTCAGCTACTAATAGTTTCGATCTTATCACTGCTCCACCTAGCAGATGTTACTCAGGAGCCAGATATCTTTCCACATGGGAAAGCGCCTCTCGATACGGGCTTGGCACTAGGTACCATAGTTTGACTACAGGTAGCCCCAGCGAGGGGGCCAGAAGGAACAGAGTGAGACTTCACAGATGCCACAGGAATCATCCAGGGGGAATCTGCTTGCTAAGCAGCCAGGATATGAACTGCATGCCAGAGGCAAAGGTGTTTTTGGAGATGGCATTATAGGAACACACAGAACCACCACCAGAGGCAGTGGGCGACCCCTGCGATCTTTGGATCTGGCAGGAACTCCAGGCCTATAGTCACACACTATTAGGCATCTGTCCCTGGAACCTGGCACAGGGCTCCCAAGTCCAGAGCCCTAGGCAGGAAGCTCTGTGTGAAGAGCTTTGCTGCTAATCCCCAGCTTAAACTTCCTCTTCCTTGGCTCTAGGCTGGCGCTCATTGTCCTAGCACCTGCTGCGCAAATGAATAATTCCCTTCCCTCATTTGCATTGTTACCTTGAAGGTATTTATAGCGCGTGATCATCTGCCCCCTGAGTCCTCTCCTCCAGACTATAATTTAGCCTTAGACCCAGGTCTGTTGGCTGTGGAACTGCGCGTGTGCAGGAGCCTCACTGCTGAACTCCTGTCAGCGAGGGGTGTGTCTCCACACAGCCTCAGCTCTCACTCAAAACGAGGAGAGAGGATATCATGTCTGGAACTGGTCTTCTTTGTTAGGATTTTATGATGACTGCTAGCAGAAATCTAGGGCTCTGCCCACATGGCACTGTGCATGTGAGCATGTTTTCTATTCTGTGTGTGTGTGGGGGGGGGTGCGTGTGTGTGTTTGTAGGTCCGCATTTGCTTGCTACAAGGAAATGTGGGAAAACAAAGGGAAAAAGGGGGGAAGTTGATTTTTTTGGGAGGGTAGGCTAGGTGGGAATTCAACCCAGGCCCTTGCTGGAGAGTTCCATTCCAGAACTCTTCCTAAAAATTTTTATCATAAAAATAAGTTCTCCCTAAGTTGTCCAGGCTGGGCTTGAAGTAGTGTTCCACATGCCTCAGCCTCTCAGAGTGCTGGGATTCTAGGCGTGTGTCACCATGTGCCCAGGGGGCAGGCTTCTCTGCGTCCCTCTCCTGCCTGTGTGGATCCCTCAGACTCTACTCATATCTCCCCTGCATTTGGGGGGAGTTCGTGGTACTATTGGCCGTTCTGTCATTGCGTTATGTCTCAAGCTCTTATTTTTTTACTAACAAAAGATTTTGAGCCAGTGTCTTGTTATATTTTCCAGACAGGAGGAGGACTTGCAATTCTTTTTCCTCCATCTCCATCAGTACTGGATCTATTACAATTTTTGGACATGGCTAAAACAAAAAGAAAAACAAAGCAACAACAAAGCCCCAGGAGATAAAGCAATTTAAGATATTAGTAATACAAGGGCTGAGGAAATAGCTCAGTAGAATAAGCATTTGCCTGGCAAGCACAAGGGCCCGAGTTCAATCCCCAGTTCCATAAATAAGTTAATTAATTAATTCATAATACAAAGAGAAAACATTCCCTTGTAGCACAAATAACTGTACCAGCCTTCCAAGATTCTGAGGCCACTGCCCACTGAAACCTGAGGAATGCCACCTGTGGACTCTAAGAAGAGGACAGGCATTCAGGACAACTGTTTTAAACACTGGTTAAGAAAAGCTATAGCTTGAACCAAGGATCTTTAGGGAACTTTGCCTGCAAGACATGATACAGCTAGATGGAGCTCATTTTCTGATTCAGGGAGAAAAATACATTCTCTCAAATAACGATTTCTCAACACACAAAATTAAGAAGGCATTCAACTTGAAGCCAACCATATCGTCTCTGTGACATCACCCTGGTAACAGGCTGGAAGCTAAGCCTTGGTCCTGGTACCCTATTCGGCCCCACATTGCTGGGTGAACGCACTCCTTCCAGGAGCAAAAGCATTGAAGGTTGTGTTTGGGGTGGGGCTGCGGCTTGGAGAGGAACACAGGGTTGGACATGTCATGCTGCTCCAGTGAAGACTATCCACACTGCTGGGAAGTCCAGCAGACAGGCATTTAACCAAGAAGCGTGTCTAATGTTTTCGGGAGCAGAAATGCCGCTGCCCACTAGGATGCACTTAGAGAGTACAGCAGCCTTTCTGTGATATTCCTGCCAACGTGGACGGCCCAGGGCAAAAAAGGTCAGAAAGATTCAGGCTCCAGAGTCATAGTCCAGAATGTACAGGCCAGGTCCACTGAAGTGTGATAAGGCCACGATAGCCAGAACTGTTCTGGATTAAAGCAGACCACGAGTTAATAAAACAGAATTTAACATGCATTCTTGGTACAGACTTCAGGACAGGAAGAAAGAGAAGTCATTGTTAGGCAAGTTGGCAAAATATGGGTAGATGTTGTTGGCTGGATGCTTGTGTTAGTATCAACAGGGAGGGGATGACACAGGGTGAGGAAGCTAGAAGTCTTATCTGAAAAAGCCAAACCAGGAGAGAATCTACATCCTGCAGAGAAGAATAATGGCTTAAGGAATAAATCTGTCCTAGACAGGAAATTGAGTTTGTGGTCCTGATTTCTGTTGACTCCCTCCTCAGCCTTGTCTCCGTCTGTCTGTCCACTAACACTGTTTCCCTCCTCCCAACCTCTTGCAGTTGGTTTTAACGTAACTCTCGGCCCCTCCGGGGGTGGCAGTTTATATCCCAAGTATACCAGGATCACAGTACACAACACCTTGAAAGGAAGTATCGTCAAGAACCAGAGCACTGAGACTTGACATACAACCAAAGTCGTACCGGCACCAAAGTCCATGATGCTGACAGCCAGGCTGGTCCCGTCACAGGCCTGGTGAGGACCCTGATGCCAAAAAGAGCGCGTTCTGCCCCGAGACCCAGTCTCTTGGAAGGAAGGGAAGCAACTGCTCTGCCCTCCCTGACAGGACGCTGCTCCCACGTGAGGATAAGGCAGCTCCACAGAGCACCCGGAAACCACTGATTTCAAACTCTACAACGCGGTATTAGGAAGATAGGGTAAAATATACACAAGTTATTAACTATTGTCACCATGATGAGCAATCCATCAGACACTTTATGCGTTCTGATTATAAATTCCTTTTACTCCATAAGCATTTAAAGAAAGAAAAGTGGAGTGCCGAAAGGCCTGAACTGTGCTTGAGACGGGTGTGTGTTTTTACTGCTTCGCGGGGGTACAAGAACCAAGGCACCCTGAGGACCAGCAGGGCCAGCGGCCGGGCCTCTGCGGGGTGGAGCAGGCACACACTTTGTTAAGAAAGCCCCTTCTGTCACCTGAAGTCGGAAGTTCTGGCTAGATTCCTTCTGGAGGTTTACTTGGAAGGGGCATGTTCCTTCAAATCCTCAAGTCAAGCCTTGCAAGAAGCAGGGTAGCAAAACCGGCGCAGGAGGGCGCCATAGAGCAGTGTGGTGCCCTCACGGCTCGAGGGCCCACGCCAGGGAGGACAGCCCCATGCCGGCAAGGGAGTGTGCTTGGTGGTGTCCACACTGCTTTACAGCTCACGTGCATTGTGTCAATAAATCTCACACTGCCTTCTCAGGAATGGCCACTGCCATTATGTTCTAAGGACAGAAGTGGGCTCACTCATGTAACCTGGTCTTTCGCACTTCCTGCTGATGTTGCCCTTGTAAGTGACCTCCTGAAAGGTGGCTCCAGTGTGCCAAGAGGAAGCGAGAAATGTGGCCTGCTGGCCCTCCTAGCGGTGAGGCGGGCTCGCCATGCTTGTGGCTTTGACACGCGTTCTATGATATTCTGCAGGCAGACTGATCTAATTATGTTTTGCTTGGGTTAAGATTAAAATTAATTGGTCTTTTCATGATCAGACATCCAGGGAGTAATAGGGCTAGACGCATGAGAGCTGCTTGAGCTTGAGGATCTGCTGTGATAATCCACAAGAGGAGCATGACTGTGCAGAGGGGTGAGGGGGCCCGCAGAGTGTGTCCAGTGGCCGGCTCTTCACACTGCTTTGGGTGACAACAGGCAGATGCTATAGCCCACCGAGGCATGCACTGCCCTGCAGACCGGCCCCCACCCCGAGGGAGAGGCACAGTGGGCCTCCCTCTGCAGCACTCTTGTTGCTTATTAGACTCTGAGGAGTGCTGACTTTTGAAGAAAGAGCAGATAAATCATTTTAGAGGGGGACAGAAAGAAAAAGGATGATAAAGGAAAGGAAAACCTACTGTCACCCTCCCTTAAATGCCACAAGAAAATGTCAAGGAAATCGCTTGGCTGGAAATAACAGAGAAGTTCAAAACAAAATTGTCAAGTGTCACCCGTGGGCTGACTCTCCCATATACACAGATTCTCCTCGATAGGCAGTTAGCCGTCTCTGCCACCAACTGTCCCCTAGCATGTCACTTCTCTGGCCCTCCAATGGAAGAGGGACAGAAACACACCCTAGGAAAGCCTTTCAGAGGGAATCATAGAGAATAAACAAAGGACACAGGAAGGAATGGGGATGAGACGCTTCTCACTGTCTGGCCACTGGTATCCAGGACAACGTGTTTGAGAAGCCACAGAATGGAGGATGTTATCGTCACCTTCAATCAATCATTACTAAAAGTCCTTATTAAATGACTCATTGTGTTGAGCTGCATACAGGTTAGTATAAATTGGGGACTCTGCAAAGACACTTTTGCTTTCATGATACTTAAAATCCATGACATTTCGTTATCCTACAAAAGGTTTCCTTAGAGACATTTATTTTGCTTTTTAAATTTTCTATTCTCCCTTCATTATCACGGCAACCCTCCCTGTGCTTGGCAGAAATATGTGCAGCAAGAGGTAGTCTGCATTACCTAGCCAGCCATCACTTGGTAGTCCACTCACCGAACACTTAAAAAGGCGCTGCATTCTCCACTCTGTCACAAGCAGGTCTTCATCGGGGCCTTAGAGACCGAGCCCTGGACACATCGCAAGTCTGGGGAATTCATGAGATCTTGTAAGGAATGAAACTGAGGGCTTTTGTTTTTGTATTTGCAACATGGAAAAGAAAACCTTCCCTCATAAAATATTCTAGGAAGCCCAGAAAGTGGGCAAAGCTAGGTGGTGAGAAGCTTTCGAAGGCAGAAATCCCATGTCCAGCTCCATATCATCGACAACGGAGCAAGGATCAGGGATGTTTGGCAGCTGTCCCAAGCACATCACTGGCAGGGGACCTGGGATGTGGTGCCGACCCAGAGGGGCGCCCAGCAAGCGTCCAGCTGCCGCCGCCAAGGGTCTTGGCTATAAACAGGGCCCAAGAAAGCAATTTCCAGATGCACTCAGGCAGTGTCCTTTCCGAGGCAGTTCCTCTTAAAGGTCTCTGCGAGTATCATGCACAACTATGTCTTTCTCATTTCTGCAGACCTTTCCATGACACTAAAACTTCCAATACTGTGAATTGATTTTATGAGCTCTTTTCTACACCAGAAGGAGATCTTTGATAACCATGGGGCCCTGGTGATACCTGGTAGATGAGGTGAAGGTAAACAAAAATAAATTATATAAAGTAAACTCCTAATTATTCCTCACATTTAGATAAACTAGAATATAACAAAGGTGGACTTAGACAGAGAAGAGAAGGGTCTTCACGGGAGACAACTGTTAGACCATGACTGAGAATGGCCAAACAGCACTGCAGTCTAGACTTCTCTACAGTCTCCTAAAGCAGCGCATACAAGACGTGAGCATCACTATTATGAAACTGGATTGACCCAAATAGGTACGATTTTAGGTGTAAAACAGTTTCCTAAGATGCACTGAGAAACTTTTTCTATCTTGTGTGTGTTGTGTGTGTGTGTGTGTGTGTGTGTGTGTGTGTGTGTGTGTTGCTGGGGACCAACTTCAAGGCCTTCACACTGAGCTACATCTTCAGTATACTTCTTAGGATTAGTATTTTTGTTTTGAGTCTACGTGGCTAAGTTGTCCAGACTGGACTCAAACTTGTAATCTTCAGCTTGCAAAATATTGCTAGAATTGTAAATCTGCCTCACTGCCTGGTCAGGAGTACTTTTCAATGGAAAATGTTTTATGGTTATGTCCTTGTCAGGAGACTATAACTGGAAACACTGAGTGTTGTGATGAGAAGAATTCATCCGAAAAGAAACCCCTTAAATTCAGGGGAAAGCCACAAGCACAGGCCACGTGTCCTCAGAACTGACGGCCACACTGTGTGCAGAGGGAGACTGGGTGCATTCTGATCACCCTACCCACATTTTCCTACATTTTGAATTCTGAGGACAAATGTGAGATTTAGACGACCTTTGTCTGCTTTCTTGGCATATTGAAGTAGTCATTAAGCTGTGGCATTAGAGGCTTTATTACTGGTTTTAAGGGACAACCTTCTCTTGAAATCTGATTTAATAGCTTATAGCATGAAAAAAATAATTCTTCAAACACTCTTGATGATAACATCTTTCAAAACAACCATCACCAACTGATAGAAGAACACATACCAACAGCTGATTATGGTCTCAAAACATCACCACCACTTTTCACCTTTGTTATCCACAGAATCCTCCTTATTCCAATGACATGTGGCACAAAGGCACAAAGGCCAACTCTTTCCAACTTTTGCAGTATTGATCAAATTCTGACATAGACAGCCACAAATAAGTAAGCATCTGTTAATATGAACAGGATGAATGTTCGCGAAGGTGAGCGTAGATCTTGGTGGCGCAAGCCAATACGCAAAGGCAGCCGCTGGTCCTTCTGGGAAATCAAATGAAACAACAAGGCCAAAGAGCCCTGAGAAACTGATGAATCTGGGCCCCCCAAAGTATGTCAATACCTACTCCTCCCCATGCATAATCATTCCGAAACTTCCAATCTGAAAGCCAGATGGTGCTGAACCCCAGCCTAATTTACGGAAGGACTTCCCCAAGGTTAGTGAAGGGCTGGCCCAGGCGCCAGAGAGCGGCTGCGTCTCACCTGTTTGCCTATCGCTTGTGCCAGACCTGGCTGAAGCCACTCACTCTATGCATGATTTGTGCCAGACCCAGTTGAATCTGATCTCCTCTACATCTGGGATCGGTGCAATTGTACCAACGGAGAACGATGCAGTAATAAGATGTCTTTGGTGTACTGGAGCTCTATCTCATAGTGCGGATAAATGAATGGGGCCTGCGGATGAATGTGCCCAGGGGATTGCGTGTGGGTACGCAGCAGGGCTTCGAGAGGGGCTTTGAAATCTCTTCAAGGCACTGACAGTTCCTCCAAGTTTTAGGACTGAAATTCGCTGAAGCTTTTCATTCTTAATTAGGAGAAACTGCGGAAGCTGCAAGGAAACACGAAGGGGAAGGCAAGGTACATGATGAGAAAGGAGAGACCGAGGGGCCCCGCAGTCACAGATGCACGGGAAGGGAGAGCTGCCATTCACGGCCACAGCAGAGGCCATGAGTCTCCAGAGAGGAGGGACGAGGACAGGACAACGTGGGGGACAGTGCCACCACAGGCTGCTCCTTGCATTCTTCAGGAAGAAACATTCCACACTGCAACATTTGCATATCGATGAGCTAAGCAATATTTCATAGCTAATAGGTACAGTTTTTTTCCTTCAAAGGGTAAAACACATTATACTAATACTCCACCCTGCTGCGTCTGCCCGCCCAGGATACCCGCAGTCTCACAGGAGTCCCTCACTGCCTCAGTAGCCGTGTTTATTTACTCATGATTTATATTCCTCCTACTTGGAAAAATGGCCAGAGACAGCTTGTGATGCTAACACAGTTATAAAGCCAGAAAGCAAGAAGTGAAAATAGAAGCGCAGACCAGGCAAACTGGAGAAACGCATCGGGCCCCACCTGGGCAGGACGACTGAGGGTCGCTGAACAATGAGCTCAGCTCTAGGCTGCTGAGACCAACACAGCCCGTGAGGGTGGCCGTTCCTGTTCTCGCCACTGGGAACACAAGCACCCCAGGTCTGGCGGGGTTTGGCACATGCGCCCACAGGCAGTAAGCTGACAGTAGCTTCTACTACGCTTTTTTGAACAGCACAAAGGCTTTTGGATGGGCTCTCTTGCTTTCGCTTCCCTGTAAGCAGCTTGCAGATTCTGTATTTAGACAAGCTCAGGCCCTTAAATAGGTTCGTGTTGGCACGTTCTACCACACCTAGCACAGCGCTTCTGAAACGGGTATTTTTAAAAGATATGTCCGTGTCCCCATCTCAGATATTCTCAAGCACTGACAGGGAGAGTGACTGAAGAATCTCTTTTTAATTTTTTATTTTTATTTTATTTTATTTTTTTAAGTATGGGTTGAGCCGGGGCCAACCTTGGTTGGTACACAGGCCATAGCTTAGGTCTACTCACAGTGGAAAACGTCACACGCTAGACAGATCATTTCACCTCTGGCTCTAAAATGTGCACGTTATCCCTCTCTGTGCACACTTTCTCACCTTGAGGGTTTGAGAGAATACCTGAGTGAGGACGGAGGAGTTGTCCAAGCTGTGAAGGGCACTGCTGGGGACAGGGACCTCCGCCTGGAGCACAGCGTGCTGTCAGACGCTAGGTCCACTCCAGGAGGCAGCCGAGCCAAGGGTTCCCACCAAGCAAAGGGAGGACTTCTGCTCTGTCCGCAGAGACCCGGACAGTTACTCTGGGAGCACGCTTGCAGGCTCCCTCTCTCGACACTGTAGACTGAGAATCTCAGTCCCTCTACTGCTGTTGTGCAACGGTATTATTGTCCCACTTCTCTAATAAGAAAACAGAGGCTTCAAAAACTGAATTAATTTTCTCTAACTTATAAAACAAACAAATGATAAAACTGGGATTCAGCTCATCTCTACCTCCAAAGGCCCGTGCATTTTCTTCTGTGCATTCTACAAGGAGTTGTGTTTCCTCCCTCTTCAGCAAAGTGCCGGAAAATTCACCTGCTAAGTGGTCTGCCTCTTAAGTATTCAACAATCTTGGGCCAGTGAGATAGCTCAGTAGACTAAGCACCTGCTTAGACAAGTGCAGGGACCCGGGTTCAATCCCTGGCTGCACCAGATGTTACACCAGCCCCACACCTGGGCATGATGAGCTGGCTACTGAAAACTGGCATGCAGAAGCACTCCTGTAGTCTCAGAGCTGGGGAGGCTGAGCCAGTAGTGAGATCCTGCACCAGGTACATTTCTTTAAAAAGAGAAAAAAGTCAGAATCTTTTCGGAGAGGGCACTGGAGATGCTCTAAACCAGAAACCAAAACACATAAGGACTGTATTTAGCCATGCACCGAAATCTCTAGGCCCCTATTTTATGAGGAAATTGTCAACTTATTGAAACACTCTTTGCTTCAGTTTTTCATCTTGAAAGACTGGCTTCTCGCCTACAGGGCTGAGGCATGAGCCAAATGAGATGGCTTTGGGTAGCACTGAGGCTCTGATCAGTAAATTCTGCTGGCGTATGGCTGTAGCAAGAGCAAAGTTGCTAAGGCGTACAGAAGGAGAGAAGGGACCAGCGGTATCAGCAAGGGCTCCTGATGGGCCAGGCCAGAGTCTTAAGATTCCATGTATCACCGTAAGAATGAGTGCAAAGGGGCAAGTGACAAGATAGAAGACACAAAAGGACAGCAGATGGCCTGAGAACCACAACTCAATTTGGTCTTCCAAATTCTCACTTAACGGGCTGTGTGTATAGCTCAGTGACATAAGCCCCTGCCTGGCAAGTGCAAGGTCCCAAGTTCAATATCTGGTACTACAGGACAAAAGGAAGAAAGGAAAGAAGGAAGGAAGGAAGGAAGGAAGGAAGGAAGGAAGGAAG